>JAQFZC010000459.1:0-50335 GCA_034695205.1 Dicyrtoma fusca
CTTCCTCACCCACAGTGACTGGTTGAGTCAGGTTGTATGGACCGAATGGTCAAATCGACCCAATGAATAATTTATTATTATTTATCATCTGTTACTCGAGAAAAAATATAGTACCTACCTACTTTCTTTTTTAAATTCACAACGAAGATAAAAACCAAAAAAAGAAAAGAACTTAAGGCAGAAACCAGGAGCTTACCACGTCAAAGTAAGACAACGAAAATTCTCCTCCCGAATTCGTTGTAAGCACTTCTAGCACACGGAAAAGAATATCAGTACGATTATCTGCGAAATTAAGGGAAGTCACTTATATAGTTAGGAGGAACATATAAGGTGATTAAATTTTAAACGCATGTTTATTTTTATTTTGAGTACACTTTGCAAAATACTGCTTTACCGCAAATTAACGAATAGTCACAAATGCATTTTAAAGCCTCGATGGAAATTCTAATTTTCTGTTCTGCTTTTGACAAAGGTTGCTCCCCCGTATTCTCCTCTTCCATTCCCATACCCGATCGATCCACATTAATTTGTACATCATCATTGTACCAGTCGCTGTCGTTTGTTTCCTCTGAAATAAACCAGTAAATACTATGAGATTTTCTATCTCATATGAGCAATTAAACCTATTAGTCGCTAATCCCCGATTTTTAAAAAAAACAATGCTGTTTAGTTGCAAACTATGCCATCTATCTATTTACCATTAAATCAACCTAACTAAAAAAAAATTATATAAGGTTTCGAAAGCATTAGAATAATCTTTCATACCTTTCTTTAAGCACCCCAAAATTAAAAAAATGATATTATTTTAGCACTACTTACTTTCAAACCGCTGACTCATAGCTGACATTAGGGTTTCTAATAAATCCGTAGGAAACTTGGTTGCTAAGGCCTTCTTCGCGTACTCGCTCAAATGACCAGTTTTCAATAATGATTTTAACAGGCACGTGACTTGAAAAACATGATCAAGTTTTGCGTTCTTTTCTTTAGAAAAAACCTCGCACACTCTTTTCGCACTCCGGTTTAAAGCAAACTCGAAATCAGCTTCAATCTCTTCTTGAAACTCTCCGGGGAATTTCATTTGATACTTTTCCATCATATCTATCAAATTTAGGTACAGCTTTACACGGAAGATATTATACTCCAGTCGTACCACGCAATCATTTCCCTTCACATCCAAGTTAGGCAAATTCTTTAGATCTGTCCGAATCAATTCTAAGAATGGCAAAACAGTCCGGTTTAAATCGACCACATCACCGGCATCCTTTGCAACTGTGTCAACCAACTTGCTCGTTTCGTACCTTCTTTCGTAATCTGTACTTGTTAAGATTTTGTTTGACTGATCAGGAACAAAACTACAAGCTAAAAATATATGCTCGAATTCTTCATATTTGTTGACTGATTTCACTGGTACGTGTTGTTGCCACTCGTTGAAAATCACATAATTTGATCTTTTAACTAAAAGTGCATACATTAGGACTGGAATGAGAATTTCTGTTTGTGGGTCAACCGCACTGCAAGCAGATGGAATGAGCCACTTTAATATTGCAAGCCTGGGGCACACATTTTCTCCAGCAATGGGTACAATTCCGGCTCCTGATTGCAACGAAGGCAGAATCGAGGGTAAATTGCACGAAGTTAGATACTGTCGAAGTAAATTTACGCTAGCAGCGTTGAACGGCATTAACTGGCTAATATATAACGTTAGGAGGGAGCCAATGTTCGTAGGCTGGAACTGAGATAGAATTTCTTCAAGTAGCTCGATGGAACCTGGGGTTGCTTCGTTTACAGATACAGACCTAGAAAAAATAACAAGTCGTACTTTTACACTGTTACTAATTCTTACTATAACCATCCCACTTTAAATTACGCATATTAAAGCAAGTCCTTACTTCACGAGAATATCCCAAACGCTATTCCAAGCATCAGACTTTTCCATGAGAACATTAGTTTTCAGCAAGTGTCGTTCACAAAAAAGTAAAGCATGAAGAAACTCAATGGATTCTTTGTAAGTAATGAAAGTTGACGCTAGTAAACCATATCCAATGCTTAGCAAATTTGTAAAAGTTGTACTGCATCCCAACATTGAAGGGTACTCGCGCAGCACGGCTCCGATGTAAGACAGCCTTTTGCATTAATCATAGAAATACAAAATAAAGATGGCAAGTTAGAGTAGGTAATAACGATTTGTGAACCAGGCCAAAAAAGAAATGTAACAAGCTCACCATACTAACTGATCATATCCAAGTGACATGTGTAAAGTATCTTCTAAAATTTGCTCAAAGCCCACAACAGTCTTTTGCCTCTTCGCCGGTGGCTCTCCGCTACTTGTCCCCACCACTGCCCCCGCAATAAACGAAAGGTGAACCTGACAATATTAGTCGAAATGACAATACACTTGTATGAACGTACATGCATTGTAAACGTAATGAAAGAATGTTTTTTTTCTAGCGTACCAATTTAGTACACTTAACGGCAAGCGTAAGGAGCTTTTCAGGAATACGAATGTTTCTATGCGATGTTCTGTGTTTTTTTGTAGCAACCACAGCCACTTCACGGATTTCATCGATACAAAATTGGTACATTTTCTCCACGACGTCCGTCCATACTGAAGGATCATCCGCAAAAAAAGATAACGAGCTGCTTACATCCACGTCACAGGGCATATGAAGTTTCAGCTGAATTAAAAATAGTTCACATGCCTTTTCCTGTGAAACATCAATTTATGTATGAATTTAAAACTAGAAACGCCTTTTCTAATAAAGAGGCAATTACATATAAAACGATACGGAGTTGAAATAAGATAACCTTATACTGTTTACATACATCTCGTAATCAATGAAATAGATATTATTAAAATTACTTTCTCTTTGGGTTCCTGAATACACTGAAGAATTGGCAAGATTAATGATTCACCAGCTCCACACAATATCCCACGAGATTCTACAGCACTCTATTGGCACAAATTTTGTATAAATTTAAACGTAGCAGAGTATTTTATAACATTTTTTAATACGGGATCAAAATTAGAGCAAGCATTACCAACGAACATAAGTGTAGGAAACCGTCCATCAACAAAATAGGCTGCTCTCTGAATACGGTACTGGTTCCAATCGCATATTTGTACAAGTCAACAACTCTATAGTGAAGTATAGGTAAACATTTTTGATTCAAAACTGATTTACAAATATTGTCACTAGAAATTATATAGTACCTAGCTTTTCAGTACACTTCTAACCTGGTTCTTAGAACTGAAATAACCTCAGGGTAATCGGACCCTTGTATGATTGCTTTAATTAAAAGTTCATGAAGCTGAGAAACAGGAAGAACAGCTTTCCTTATTTGGCTTGTTAAAATTTTTATGAAATCTGCAAAACAAAATTCGGAGTAAAAAAAATTGCGTATAATCAGTAATCAAATCATATTAATATTAATTACATTAGAAGCTGCTAGATTACCTCTCCAACTTGCTCCTTGCGTGCAGGAAACGTAGGATGGAATAGATAGGTAATGGTTGGCGATGTCAATAATTTGAGTACCATAAACAACTGGTATCATTGGATGGGTAAACATTCTTAATATAACAGAAAAAAGAATTTTGTGCTCCAATAGGGGCTGATTACGATCTAAAATTCATTCAATAATAATATGATAATTAATATAATACGCCCACAATTATAAATTCGTAAATTGCAAACATATCTTCGTAGCTTTTACTTGTTTCACTTACTTCTGTTAGCAGCGAATATAGCGCGGTGCAATAAATTACAGATTGGCTTTTTCTTATTGTTGCCACGATCTGCTTCAACCAACGACTCGGATTCCTATTTTAACCAAAAATACGCACATTTTGTCACTAGAGGAAGGTAGCTGACATGTAAGATAAATAACCGAATAAATACACGCATGCCAGACAAAACAGCGATAACATACGATTATAAATTAAATACCTTGGTAAACAATGCTTCTACAGCTCGAAACAAGTCACTCCAACTCGCACTGATTCGAGTATCTCTACTTCTCAATTTTGTCAACTGAATTTCATCAAGTAATCTCAAGTTTTCCGAAGTATTAAGAAGACTCAGGAGACGATCAATTCCATCCTAAATAAACGCAAATAACATCAGCCATCGGTCTATAAACAACCACATGCAACATGTGTGTACAATATATATCGACCATGTTCAATATATCCAATCAATAAGAACAATAGTTTTCATACTTTTCTCTCCGTAATACGCTTCGACTCCAGCATCTCCATGGCGGTCTCAAAAGCCTGCATATCCCTTGCACATCCGTCACCACTGCTTTGTCTTCTAAACCGACTCATTCTGAACTTCGATTGTTCTTCAGTCTTAAAGAACTGTCCAAACGCTTATTTAGGAGACCTATTTCTCCAGTAGTTGTCACCTGAAAATTACATTGAATTTGTATCTTTTATTATGATATAATGACATAAAATACTATTCGCTATTAGGAACACACTGACAGCGTCTTTCAAATATCAAATGTCATCAGAAAATACAAGGCATAAAAACAACCCTGTGAAGTCACCTTTTTTCACACATTTGATGTGTAGGCTACTAATTTTCCGGATCTCACATCACTTGATAGCTCACATGAACTACGAACTCCAACAGTTGACAGTCACCCTTTGGATTTCGCCCTGCAGCATCCACTGGACAACTACCAACTCCCACTGCCAACTTCTGTGACTTGGTGACCAGTGCCCCTGTCACCCGTCCTGAAAACCTATTGTATCCCTGAAACTGAACAAAACAACAATCAGCCTCAAAAGTTTGTAAATGGTGAGGAACATAGTATTATGAAAATGTGGTGTACAGTATTGTATTGTAAATACTAACTAATTACTACCACACAATAGCAATACTCAAGATACACTACCAACTACAGCAGGGTTAACAATTTACAACACAACAAACTGCAACCGACTCCTATTCAAAACAAATTGTAAAATTAATCCTAGAATACAGCCGCACAATCACAATCAACACTTGACAATGTGTATTTTCTGGTACTTTTGAAAAAACATTAAAGCGCATTTTGCTCATTTAGAAAAAAACGTTGAACATTAAATGTTAAAAGGTCGTCTGAATCCCAACCAACAATTTGAAAGAATTGTACAATACTATTCATAAATATTACTGTTCACAATTTTGAAGTACTACAAAGACTGTCAACTACTCGAAAACAAAATCCGGCAGTTGTCGATGGTGTCATCGTCATCACTGCACTGTCCACAAATGACAAGACCAAACGGACAATGAATAGCCATGGCTATGGGTGATTGGTGATGGGACAGTCAGTTAGTCCAAATAATTATACCTACATGAAATAGTCAATAATAATAAAATTATAGGTAAAATAATAAAACTGCTTTTTTACGTTTAATTAAATAGTGTCCAAAGTTCCCTTTTCCCTCGTCACACTGTCAAAGTAAAATTTGAAACTTGAATGAAACGGCAGCTAAAGATTAAGATGTAGCTAAATGACAAAATGACAGAAAACAAGTTGCAGGCAGGAAGAAGGCGAGATCAAGAGATGCGGATGCGGCAACGGACCCGACGGACCGAATGGAACACACGGATGAAGATGAGACAGATCAGTCACTGAGTGAGCCACCAAAAGGGATACAAAGGAAATATTTAACGGAAGGCCGACAGATGAGCCACGACGAAAGTTTGTATTTGAGATCGGAAGATGAAATGATTTAAATTTCGCTCCGGCCACAATTATTTTGCCGCATGATGAAGAGTGCAGAATGGCTCACGCCGACGTACTCGACTCAACTTTGGAGACTTGGCGAAGGAAGGTGGAATCAGATCAGCTCATTCAAAAAGGCTATCCATCTAGCCATTGCATTGTGCCACCTTGAACTAAAAATATTTTTTAAAAAAATAATAATTTCCTAATCAAATCAGTACTTAAATTGTCCCGATCGTCCCCTGGTCTGCTCCGCAACTCTTATTCTTGGTACTGGTAGTAAATTTGATTTTATTGTTTGAGCCCCAAAGCTGATCAAAATGCTCAGTTTCGTAGCACGATCGAGCAATTTATCGCCGTACCTTAAATCAACGACTTCAGTGGTGGCCAATGTAAAACCAGTGTTAGGTCCTCTTGTTCCGGTTCCAGCGAGTGCTGCTGTAGTCCCCCCAAAAGTGGAAAAAATTACCGGAGATGCACTTAGAAGAGCTGCCCCACGCCTGGGCTCCATCCGGGCCACCTCATCCATTTTAGCACCCGCCTCCGTTCGGTATGCACACACTGACCTCCGTGTCCCGGATTTCTCGGACTACCGGAGGAATGATACCAAAGATACTACTTCTAACAATAAGGATAGTGCTGCAGCACGGAATTCTTTCAGTTATCTTATTATTGGAGGCAAGGGCATTTTTTTTTCATATTTCTAAGCTTGCGTAATTTCATTCAGGATTTATATAGGTATGTATTATGAGTAGCCTGTGGAAGGTACTTACCTATCTTGGTTTTGCAATAGCTATACGGATTTGCAGGTAATGTCTCTAGGTTATTTTGCTGCAGCTCCATCCAAGTTAATCCGTCCGTCTACCACTAGTGTTCGTAAATTCTAAAGATTCAAGCTCCTTGTTTTTTCAAGTTTGCAAGTTTTGAACAAGTAACTTGAACTTGAAAACTTGAAATTTCAAGGAACCTTCGACTGATTCATTTGATGTGATTGTAATATTGATGATTGTACTATTATATTTTCAGGAGGAGCTGTAGCTGGGGTTTACTCTGCAAAATCGATTGTAACTTATCTTGTTAGTAGTTTGGCTGCATCCGCGGATGTTTTGGCTTTAGCTAAAATCGAAGTTAAATTAGGAGCCATCCCGGAAGGAAAGAATGTTACATTTAAGTGGAGAGGCAAGCCACTTTTCATTCGCCATCGGTACGTTGCTAACATTTGCTTCATTTTTCTATGCAAGATTTAATAATGATACATTTTGTGGTAGTATGTTGAAGGACAAAGAATTTTGAATGAGCTCTGTTGTGGGTAGCAATTCTATATATCTCTTTATGTAATATATTCCAGGACTGCTGAAGAAATTGACGCCGAATCAGCAGTTGATGTTTCAAGTCTTAGAGATCCTCAAGCAGACTCCGAACGAGTTAAGAAACCTGAGTGGCTAGTTATTCTTGGAGTGTGCACACATTTGGGATGTGTGCCCATCTCTAATGCTGGTATGTACCCTTAAATCTACAAAAAATCCGTGCAAAACCGACCATGCAAAATCATTACGTGGCTGTAAGATACTGTAAGATAAGTCATTTGGGAATGATTCTCCGCAGTTAGTGTGAGTAGTATGTTACGTTCTCAATTTTATTGGTTTCTAATTATCACATTTATTGATACAGGTGACTATGGTGGCTACTACTGTCCTTGTCATGGTTCTCATTATGATTCTTCCGGAAGAATTCGTAAAGGCCCTGCACCTCTGAACTTAGAAGTTCCGGAGTATGAGTTTGTCGACGATGAGACGTTGTTAGTGGGATAGAGTAAATTTAGTATATTTCGCATTTAAGAAAATAATCAAATGGAAGACTCCGTTGTAACTGTTAGTGTACATAGCTACTTTGAAAATACAAAAGCACCTACTTGATGATATCGGCTCATTAGAATTTCCCAGTTAACATAATTATTATCAAAACCTGTTATTTAAAGATAACCGCCCAATATATGTTATCTTTATTTCATTGTTGTCAGCCAGTGAAAAGATGTATTCCCGAAATAAATAAATTGTCTACAGTGATGATTACTAAGTCGCAATTGAATTTCTGGATAAATTCAAAAAGTATCATATTACATTCTACATTATAATGACAATGCAAATGTATAAAATCATTAAGTAAAAAACACACAAGTACTTAATTTTTTGTATTCTTTTCATTTTAGTCAGTTTAATATTTCATTTTACTTTTGAATACACATCTGCATCAAGGAAACCACGAGCATGAGGATACAATAATATGATGATACTGCTGCATCAAACGAATATTATGTACGTAGTACGTAATACATACAAGTAGACTAATTACAATTACACAAAATACAATAAAGGCTTGTCATCTGCCATGTTTAGGGCAGTCATTCAATTAATTACAATATTTACATATTAATTACAATACTTTATTAGCAATTAATATAATTAAACTGCTTTCATTTCAGTAGTAAAAAGCATCAGTATGAAATGATCATGGATATCATAAATAATACGAAATTGGATAAAGAAGAATTTCCGGGGTTTGAGTTTGATCTTGTTTACATATCTATCTACTTAATCAACACAAAGGATGAACTAAAACAGTGCTTTCATCATCGATTCCGGTCGAATCGTGCAATTACAACTAAAATACAAAACCCCCAGTGCTGCATGGATTTATTCTATAAATATTTGGAAGTGAAGATGCTATCAGTAACATTTACATAATACTACTATAGTTTTATTATAATTTAGTCGTGCATATACTAATTAATATGTACACACGTTACAACTTTTATCTCCTTAGCCTTACTTGTTGCTTAAATACACACATAATTACTTTTACTCTTTTTTCATTTTATTTAGTTGAGGAAGAACTTCGTATGTTTAACTTTAATGCAAATAATCGTTGAAAACTCAAAATATGCAGTAAGTGCATTACCTACTTACATATATGATTATAGTCTATAGCAAAATAAATTCTAGTGGAAAAAAATGAGGTATTGTGTGTGTGTGTGTTTGTGTTAAATAGCGATGGGTAATATATTACTGAAAATTCACTTAATTAAAATAATACCACATAACATAGGTAAGTAAGTACCTAGCTAAACGCTTATCTACTTCCTTGGACTGGTACTTAACTATTTAATAAAAAATAACTCAAACTTCTTCATGAGGATGACTTTGACCTGGCCTGACGCATGCATACACCCTGAGTTCTTGTGATTCATGATCATTCATGCAAATTAACCACGTCGCCTTCCTATTTTATTTTAATATTATAATTAACTTTTTTCAAATTAGTTTAGTCCATAATACACTCTGATATAACTAAGGAACTTCTCATTAAAACTTCAAAAATACATTCATTCGTTCACATAATCTTTAACCATTCACTCTGTAACTTTCACTTGCTCTGGTTCTAACGGTTAGTATTTTACGGACTTTTGGTATAATAGGTTACTTGTAATTACACAAGTACATTTGTAAACAAGTGTCTAAATATTTCACTCATTTGATACAACAGTTCCAGCCTCTGCTCAGCTTTGTTTTCTATGTCTAGGTCCGTATATAACGTCATTTGAAACGGTTGTAACTAATAAATAATGATTGTGTAGTAAGCGCTATAAAATAGTTTAATAGTTGCGTATTGTTATTATAGTCTCCGTTTTGATAATTCCATAACACACATTCCCAATGAGATGGGAATCTCACTGCAAGTTAGAATAATTAGTGATTGAACTGTAATTTATTAAACAGGATTAGTATTTTAGTATATACTTGAATAAAAGCATAAAATTTCAGTTTAATTTAATTAAAGCGTTATAATAATATGTAGTAATTTAGACATGCATTTGTTGATTCGATCATTTTTGTTCACTTATCAAATAAATTATGGTTTACAGAGCTTTTCTATGCATTTGTCCATAGTAAATTAATTCCATAAAACCTTATTATAAAGCCTTCTTAAAGGTATACTCTCAATCGTCATTGAATTATCGCATCGCCATCCGATCCTTTTGATTGTGCTTGATGTATCTGCTGATTACCATGCACGCACCCATCTAGGTAGATACCTACACATATATATATACGTATAGGTAACTATGTATCGATTAGTAATGCTAGTATAATTAGCTTATACTTATACTTACTCCGCATCAAATAGATATAGGCTACACTATAGACATTTTCAACGTCATGATTTAGAGTTAGACAATTATAAATGAAGCTTGATTACATAAATTCATTTTGATGTAATCAGTTTAGAGTTGGTAATTACTACTAATTACTATTTAATACGGTACCTACGTATGTATTGTATGTATTTGGATCACATATTTAGTCAATAAGACGTCCTCAAGATCTGTCTATCAATCCTTAAGTATCAGGTTAAATGTTTTGCAATTTTACATCTCTAAAAATATTTTGTAGCAGTTGTTTTTACCCATTTACTTACATATTAGCAAGTGCTATTATGATAAAGAAATAATTACTCTATATACTATGTGAGGTACGGTTTACTCTTACTGTAGAATACGTGATTTCTGTTTCTAGTTAGTACAGGTATATATATAATAATTTTCTATAATATATATCAGTACATAATAAGTACCTTGTACATTCATTTTAATAATTGCTCAAAATTATCATAACTTGCAGATTGTAGAGTAAAAGCATAATAATAATGTAAGAATGACAGTCACCTAAGTAAGTTTGATACTACTTTTTTAGTACTTACAAGTATGTATTAATGTTCTGCATTCTAATAACGTTACTTAGTTTACCATAAGAATAGTTTTGAGAGAATCATATCACTCACTCTGTTATGTCTTTAAATCGTTTCATTAAACAGGTATGCGCTTGCTATAATTATAGCACTGTATAATCAGTAAATATTTATAGTTATATCAATATTTTTATATTCTGCAAGTCTTTCGGGCTTTCACGTTCTTCAACATTGAAATGGACACAAAACTTTTTAACACCATTACATACAGGTAATACTATTAATTATTAATAATGGTATTACCTAAAAATCATGTCAAATTAAAATAATAGTAAATTTTACATCTTCTAATGCGTACGCTGAAAATCTATCCTATTCCTTGTATTCTTTAACCCTATAGATTTTATCGTAGTTTATGGACTCCAGAAGTTTAAAGTTACTATAGTACGAAGCTACTTGTTACAGTACTATTCTAATTAGGTAGGTATGTACGGATGATTGTAAAAAATAGGTATGTATTGGCTGAAATTACTATAAAATTTGCATCGCTCCTTTGAAATAAATATTTTTAGAAATAGTTTTAATGCTCTAACGTAATTAACCGGATCACCCCACCCAGTACCCACCCATCTTATAATAAACAATAATGCATTTCTTCCCTTCTAGTGAGTGAGCTTTTTGGATTCGCTTCCGTATTTGCAAACGTACTGAATTTACCCAAAGTTATTTCATGTATTTGTGACGGCTAATACTAATATTCATGTTTAATTGTGGTTTTTTTTTAACTAAAAGAACGCTGTATCACGCTTCAGTATTGTTTGCGTAAGGAAGTTTACTACAAGATTACAACTAACAAATTGTTTATACCTTCAAAATACTGATGAAAAAATTAAAGAATAAAAAGTGACTAGCTGTTGAACAACTTTTGTATCGTATTCTTAACTTGTAATTATATTATTATATTATTCCTGTCTGGTTGTGATTATGGGAAGTGAAATGAAAAATGAAATTCAGTAAGAAAAATGCACGTGTCATCATATGTACTTGCGGCGGGTTATGTAAGTAGTTGCTTTGATTTTTTCTAGACAGCAATATGTATACCTATATACTTCTTGCTTGATTAGTCTACACACACAGCACTCTAATTGCTAATTAATTATTAACTACCAATTATCTACTATTTGTAGGCAAGCCATAATGTACAGTGTAAGGTGTTATGTTATAACAGTGTTAATTCCATATAGCTTGCAAACACTGAACTACTATTAAAGCTACAATTAAATTAATAAGGGAACTACCGTGTATCTACAATTGGTATACTCGTTTTTAAACTCCAAAAATCAGTTTCAATTAATTGAATGGACAAATGAGCACAGGTAACGTTATAGCCAGGCTAGACTGAGAGGCACAGTTCTTTCCTTTTTAGCACGGCGTATGATTAGGTATATTAATAACAACAATAATAGCATTATTAGCACGCATCAGTATTAGTATTAGTAACATCTAGAAGCAGCAGCAGCAACAACAACATAGCAAATTGTATTAAATATAATACACCGTTAATCATAGAAACTTAAATTTCTTTGAAATTGATGACAATTACAGCTAATTACCATATGAACAATGTACATATAGGTAAGCACACTTTACATGAGAGAATGAGGCGAATAATTTGGTAATTTGGTCCGGTAAGCATTAGTCTATTAGCATTTTTAAACGTTTTAAGAAAGCATTAATTGCTTGCATTTTTTGTTTGTTTTTGGTCATGCAGGATTTTTGGACTAATATGAATTAAATAGACAAAATAGCCAAATAACGGAACAAAATGAAAACAGAATAAACAACGAGACGCATATCACAATCAGTTGTGTATTTGTAAGTATTTTGTAACTTTATATCTTTCATACTTTTTTTTTGAATCAGCAAAAAACAGAACAGAGGTGAGCATGGATGGATGCTGGTGGTATATAGCAGCATCTTTATATATATGAACATTTTTTTTATACAAAACAATAACACTGTGTAGTTTGTTGTAATATTTAAGTAATGAGCAGCAGGACTAAGACTAATGATACAATACAATACGAGAGACTAATTAGTACCCTTTTGTAATGAAATAATGACACACATTTATAACTTCAAGCTTCAACTCAACACCTATCCAATTAATTACGACATACTCTTCTAGGAAGGTAAGTATATTTTTAAGTAACTACCTGTGTTGTGTGTGTTTTTTTTCTTTATAGGTATGTAAGGTGGCTTATCTACAACAACTCTTTCTCTTTATCGCTAGTACACACTTAGTTCATCCGTACATCATTCTGCACTTCTCATCTATACATTCTACATAGGCTTATGTACACAGTTTAAGTTTTATACTCCGAAGTCTGAGTTTGAGTGAACAACGAAACTTTTAACCAACCATTATGTACTATATACTACGTTACGTTCAATATAATTAATTAATATAATAATATAATGTGACATGACATGACGCTTTCAGCAAAATTGTACCCGTCACAACCTATTTGGAGTTTGATATTTGAATATATATATATATATATGTATAATATATACACAAATATCTACAACAAGAGTAGTATAGTTTCATAGTAGCTGTAGTTATCTCTGTCTTGAATAAAGATTGTCTGTCATATTTTTTTTTGTCCTACAATAATATTATTTACTATTTGCAATTTGCACAAACATTGTTCACTTATGGTATATTAATATAGTATTTAATTATTTTATGTCGTAGCATTAGTACCTCTGTAAATAATTATATGTACACCTACATTATCTACGAATATAATAATAATAATTATTACGATACGAATATATATTTACGATACGATTTATGAATGATGATGATGTGCGTGTTGTAAATAGAAACTAAAATATTTACATACAAAAGATTACAGGAAAAACTTAAATACTAGTAATCTCACGTCACGTCCGAAGTTGATTCTATACTATAAACTAAAATTATTGTAAACTTTAAATTAAGTTACGTTAAATACTTACCTGAATTTTGATTCATCATGCTAAATGCGACACTGCAGTGTGTGTGTGTGTGTTTGGAATACAATCATATGTATGTGTATATGTATGATCCTGGACAATAATTAATTATTATTTGTTATAATTATTTTATTCTCCATTAAATTGTAAACTAATCATCATAATAATTAAGTGATTACAACGTTGGTATGCTTTTGAATTATTAAGTAATGAATGCATATTTCAAAATTTTTTTTACTTGAATTAAAAATTGAAAAAATTCCCACCATTATTATGGTACTTACATTAATTTACTATTTTAACTGATTCTCCCTCGTCGTGTGTGCATTTTGGGTTGCGATTGTAAGTTGTACATATTGTAGAATGTTTCACACAATGAACTTTGTTAAATTGTAACTTTATACTTAAGTATATAGACTATATTAAATGTACTTAGTAATAATTATGATGTATCAAATTAAATATTTTGTTTGTCGTTATCATCGTCATCACTGAAAATGATCATGATTTCTTTTTAATATAATTCTTTGGATACGTTTTCCCCTCCTTCCGGAATTCATTTTCAAACCATGAACCTACTTAATGTGTTCGTCTCACTTATTGTTTTCATTTCTGAAATCAAATGGAACTGAACGAACTTGTGCAAGCCGAAAAGAAACAATTTGAAATCCTCTCCATGCCCATTCATAAGCATAATCATGATCATTTGCTCTTTCCTTGAGGTATGTAAAGTACAGACAGGAATACACAAATGCATAGCAGTAATTCTCTTATGGACAATTCTTGCTATATCATTCATAAATCCTTACTCACTCACTCACACTGGAATAATTGTGTACAACAGCAATAGTTTAGTACAAGAGATATTACAATACAACAAGTGTGTGTAATTGTGTAAACAAGTCTGTCATTCTTCTTCTGCTTACAAAAAAAAAAGTAAAAAGCTGGAGGGAAGAAAAAAAAATATATAAAGTGTGTACGAAAAATATACAACAATAAAAATAATTGTAGTAATAATTTGATAATTTGCGTTTCCACTACATAATTATTATTATTAGTTTAAACAGCCTTTTCCTTCCTAATCAGTAATAAATTACTTCTTACACGTAAGTCAATAGTATATGTAGGTAGGTATATATATATAGGTATGTATTTTCAAAAACATCCTCAGAGAAATTAATAGCATTAATATAGTATTTGATAATGTTCGGGTTGTACGGTTAAAGAAAAAGATGATGATGTCTCATGAAAAACTGTTTTTTTTTCACAGAGCTCTTTTTTAGTAGGTTGACTTTTGCTTGGCGTCTTCGTCCGTTTTCTTCTTCTTCTTTAACTTCTTCGTACATTGTTAGCATCTAGCAATTGTTGTCACTAAAAAAAAACAGGCGAAAGTCCCAGAGGCAGTTGTTCTCGCTGTGTCGACTTTGACTTCCTCCTTACATAGTAAGTAGTCAGTTCCCTTCTTAGGATGTATAAAGTGGGTACACATGTTTAGTGTGATACAAAAGCCCATCACAATTATTATTATTATTATTATCCTAATGATAATCACAATTAGAATAAAAATTTAAAATTATCTACGACTTGCTGAACAAAATATAATTTTTTTCGTGGCCATGGCCGGAAGTTGTAACAAAAATCGGTGAAGATGACAAACGTGGACAAAGTTGCTGACGGCGGCGGTGGAAGAGAATCGATGGTGTCGATGGGGTGTGGGAGAGAGTCCCAACATTTGTAATTCAAGTTACAGAATACAACAACTATTATAAATATAACCCAACCCTAAAAGTTTACAAAAAGTCACAGATGCGGAAAAATCAGAGTCACTTTGTAGTAGTAATGTTTTTTAGTTTGTTTTAAAAGGATGATCTTTCCATTGCAACTATGCTACCTCTATACTCATTCTAAGGTAGCATAACAGAATAGTTGATCTCTATTTGACTCCACGGAAGAATAATTAAGGTAAAGTTATGCTTTGTTTGTTCAACGAGTAGTTAATTAGCGTTTGTCATCGTTTGTGTCTGTTGCTCTACAATAATTAGTGGGTAGTTGATCCATTGTAGAAGACAAAACGCTGACGTGTGTATCTATACAATGGATATATATATATATATATATAGGAGACTGACTTAGTTGTGGTAGCTGTGTTCTACCACCTAATTTTACAAACAAGAATTGCAACTGCTAAACGATAAAGTTAAATGGATAAATGCGTGCGACACTGACACTCAATAATTATGATTAATAGTTTCCCCCCCATTCATTCTCTAATTTGGCATTCTCCGTGCTCAAGATTTTTTCTATATAATTATGAGCAATTTGCCAAAGTCAAAAGTTACGTGCATTGTGCACACACACACACATACCTCCTACAGCTACATATTATATGTAGTTACACATACACACAAACAAACAGAGCTATCCTACAATTCTTCCCCATTTCTGACACTCAACAGTGCAGTGCAGTGTCGACTTCGGTTTGTTCGTACATTACACGCTCTCACTCACTCACTACACACAACTAAAGTTAAATGTATAATAGTAATATTGTAGTAGTAATTTGATCAGTAAATAATTATAATATAAAGGAAGTAAATAGAGACGCCGCTGAGTTAACCTCTAACACCAGTTAACTCAAGCGTCATATTACTCCTAATAACGCCAGCCTTTTTGGCTCGCGACGAGCGAATGATTTGTAAAACCATTGCTTTACAATCATGACAAACTACCATAAGTGACCCTTTCAGTTTCTCAGTCTTGTCAGCATCCTTCCCTCGACCAAAACTGCGCCTGGAAGACAAGGAAAAATAAATCCATTGTAAATATATAATCAGCTACAAAAATTAAAAATACCATTTGGACATTTAAATGACCTTAAATTAAACAAGTTGAGATGATGATCACACTTACTTTTTAAAAGCCATAAGACCGAGGGAGATGGACGTGACAGTGGGTAAACTATGTGGGCCGTTACTATGATCAGGGGATAAACGATCTCTATCTTCAGATTCGATCAAGGCCGGTGAAATGGACCGTTGACCACTGTCTGAGTCCGTGCCGACAGATTTTCGGGATAAGTTGGGTGACGTCGGGGCACTGCCTACGCTATTCTTCCTTGTAGTATTCATATTTGTGGGGGTGAGACAATCCATTCTAGTTGGGGTGAGACTCTTGGATCCAGGTAAGTCCTTCTCTTCTTCTCGTGGTGAAATGTTGGGGCTAAGTGTCGAGACTGGGACTTTAGCAAAATGTTCCGTAGGTATCCTCATCTATATGCGTGGGATGAGTAGATCCACAAAGTAGCACCCAGACCAAAGACCAAATCGTCACAGCACGACAGGGCGAGAGAAAGAGAGAGAGAGAAAAAAAATCAAAATTATACTAAACATTTCGAATTAAGCCTCATACAAGTTTTTAGAACGTCGTCGTAAATCTTGACTTAAGAAGACGATAAAAACAGAGGGGGGACCTTGGAACAATATTATAGAGTAGCTGAGTGATTTATCTCAACGTTAAAAAAATAGGTAAGTCACATAAAATGTGTACTCATTGCTCTCTTACCTTCGCACAGCATTTGGCACATACAGTTCTCTTACAGAGTTTACATGTGTTCCCCCAAGGTCCTAGGAAAAGACTGAAGCGAGTCTTGAGACATAGGAAGCATACCTGTACAGGAGTAGCACAAGAAAATCATATTAAACAAAATCCCATTAGTTTAATAGCTACCACCTAAGAAGACGCCAGACTGTAGCTGCCTGAACCGAAAGACCATAGCACAAAAAAAAAAGAAAACAAAGGGGACCAAATGACCAACACCAAACTCATCTGTATCCGGGCTACACACTATACTATCAACTATTCTCTCTAGAAAAGTTTACTGGCTCTCTTAATCTTAGGTATATTTGATTTGAATTTCACCTCCGTTCGGAGGTTTGCTCAACGTCAACAACAAAAAACGAGAAACCAGTAAATATATACAAGTCAACACGGTCATAAAAATCCTTTGCAAATTAATAAACCCATCAAGACTACAAACAAAGTCTGATTGAGAGACTCGTAAAAAAAATACCTACATGTGAATTATTGTTAACATGTAAAAGGAACTCAACTCATCGTCAGTCCCTGCTAAAAAGTATCGGCTATTCAATTCAAACACTCACACACAGCTTTAGCATTGAAACGAAAAAAAAACAAGAAATAATGGCATCCACACGATTTACAACTCTCAGGACTTCTCAACACTGAGAAACAAGAAATTAACACTACCGAAATGCAATGGAGAGTTGGAAATGGTAAACGTTACACGGGTAAATGTTCATGCTAATACTCAAAAGACTTAAATGCTAATGGGCTGAGGTTTACTGTCGGTGGCATTGGCATCTCTGAAACTATAGTGAGAACATGGCTCTCTCGATCTTCTCACCTTTCCTTTCTCCACGTCTTCTTTGAGGCTGCAGTCGACGGGAAGGCTTTCTAATTCTGCTTTGGTCAGTACATTCCTGATATGAACCACTTCCTCTAGGTTTAAGGACAGGCATTCAATTGCAGTTTGCCAATGATTCGACTGGAAAAATTCTTCTTGGAGATAGCTTTTGGAGACGGAATGAGGGAGCTTGGCTTTCCGCCTATGGAGGATGGGTGAGGCACGTGGACACTGGAGTGAACTGAATACATTTACGGAATTTGTGTACTCAAAGGGGAATGTGATGAGGGTCGTTCCATGCTCTTCACGATTAGTTGGATTACAGATTGTATGCCGTCGTCGGAAATCAACTTTGGCATTCTCGTCATCTTCAAACCTGGGCTCTGTATCCACAGACAAAACAAAAAATTTAGTTCCATAGAGCTGGCTATGGTAATAATGCTATAATATATTTTTTAAAACGGCCAAATACCCTATTAAGTAAGAAGTACGTTACTCATTTTTAGTATTTTAGTTTGAGGCAATAAATTCAAACTTACCGGGTGGCTTCTTCCAAGGAGTGACAGGGGTTGACTGACTTCCTTCCGGGCAAATATGTCCAAAGAAGCACGTTCCATTCTCCTTTGATGACTCCACCGGAAGATCGTCATCATCCTCTTCGTCGTCCTGAGAAAGTACACAAATGTAAGACCTCATTAATATTAAGAAATCAATTAAAACACAAATTATAGCATCCATTACTTAACAGCACCATCATCACCTTCAGCGTAGCGTAATTTCCTGACATAACCAACCTCAACACATACTAAAATCTCCCCACGAAAGTAAACTTCCAATGAACCAGTGAAGTCATAACAATAATAAACACACGACAAGACCCTCCAAGTACAAAAGGATTATGAAAATCCGGCACACACGCAATCCAACGCTAGACCAAAGCCAAACCAAGACCAACCAACTGAACCAAGGAGCACATCACGATCACGATCACACTCCGTACATACGTTAAAGACCAGCGGAGCTTTTATTGTAATCACATCCATAAAATTACGGATATCTCCAATATCCTCTCTGAGATTTAAGTGTGTGTAAAAGTGTGAGATTGGAGCAAAAGCATCGGGATCGGAAATGGGAAAGCGTATTACATTTGCCGAAGCACATTTTACTTCTTTGACTGCCGACAAGTACAAGGGTATGCATATTATGATGACATAACAACTTTCGTCCTTTCAAGGCAACAGAAATCTAGTTTGCACAACCCAGGTTTAATAACATCCTGCTATGCCCTAACTTACGATTTAGTTACCTATTAACATGGATGTACAGGATTTAGTAAAAATAATTAACGACTTGTTTATAACTAAACTATTAAAATTAAAAAGTCATCCTTTTTCATTTAATGTTCCAACAAGTCAAAGCTGAATATAATGTGAGGTCGTTCGTAAATCCAGTGATGATTATTTGCTATGTTGTATGTATTTTATACGTGATTTCGTAGAATTCATCTTTTACTATGTTTGTAATTCATGTGAAATTATATCATTTGTATATTCCCTTAATTTTTTTCATTCTTCTATTCTACAGTTGCTGCACACTAAATCCAAAAAGATACCTTCAACCCCGTAACCACAAAGGTCAGCTTATCCCTCTAAACATATACTATAATTTGAATATGTGAAAAAAAATCTCATACCTCCACATACATTGATGTACCCACAATAGCCACAATTCTGTATTGTTTCCATCGCAAATTGCAACATTAGTAATACCATTAGGATCATCAAAGCAAAAATCAGAGTATCCCAACGTATATATTATGTATACCACCATGCGATTGGAATTTTTGCGTATACACCTTTGAATATCAGTGCATAGCAAATGTACATATATTCCCCTTAAAATTCTTTATAACTATTTTTGACATGGCTGACTTGACCAGGCAGACTAATGTGTCCTTGAAGAGAGAAAAGACGTCAGAATTAATACGAGAAGTAACCACAATCCATCCTTATTCCATCAGACTCAACAATGACCCTTTCAATCAAATCCACAACGAACGAGAAGTCAAGTCCAAACCAAACCAAATCAAATAAACAAAATCAGTTTGGCGCAGAACCAAAACTACCACCCTACGTATGTATGTAATAAGGTACCTAGCAACGCTTTCAGGATACAATAGCAGCAGTGCATATATGTATGTAGGTATCTAAAGGTTTTTTATTTGTATAAATTAACAGTGGGGATGTCCGTGGAGAAAAAGCGTTCCGTCCCTTTCAATACAAAATACAAAATGTTCAAAGATAAGATGTTCAAGAAATGCACAAAAGAGCTGTATTTTTCATCTTTAATATAAAAGAGCAAAGTGGCTATTTAGTGTTACCATGTTTAATTTTACTTTGAAAATTGTAATAATTATTGTTTTGCAGAGTGAACAAAATGGCTATTTGCTCTACAGAACACATCTGCATTTGAATACTCGTCGGTATATATTATACATATTTTACATGGGCAGAGCTTCAGAAACTATGTATGGTAGTAGTAATATGGGCAGGTTACAAAAGTAAGTCCACGTCAAAGGAAAAGGTAAGTGTACAGGTTAATTTGTTTAGACCTTAATTTGTAATTTCTCGTCTCTAGACTTGTCTCTCGACAAGTGTAATCGCCGTCGTAATCGTAATCCATACCAACCAATCAGTTTGGAATCAAAATCAACTCATCATTATTGTTATCATCCTTCGTGCTCACATTCCTACACACTAGCATTTCCAATTCCAATTCCATACCACATTCCAAGTCCAAGTATTAGATCAGATCAAATCCAACGCTCAGACCAAAACCAGCTCAAATGTATGTACATACATATGTGCACAATCAATCGGAATATTACATATTACACTCTCACTATATATACATTACAGTGTAACATAATCAGCGCATCTGCATCCCAATCTGGATCTATTCATTTGATGAGGCTCAAAAGTCAAAAGTTAAAAGCTCAGTAATTTCTTTAAGGATATTGATATTGGATTTTAGATTTGGATTGGGCGATTTCTTGGGTGGAGATATTCTTTCCTTTTCATTTTCCTTCTCGCATTGTAATCACACAGATATTTTTTTTTATCCCAGCACAAGATGATAATGATGACGACAGAGCCAGAGCAGGCAGAACCAAGAAGTGATTTACAAGAAGAAAAAAAAATGAGCTTGAGCTCTTTGCCATCACTGAAATGAAATCAAAAGCAGTCTCTACGTCTTCGTCATCCAGGATGATTGAGCTAAACTGTAAAACTAATCCCAAATCCCACTCTAAGCTAAACTTACCAAACCTTTCTAATCCCAGAGCAACATCTCTAAAACTAAAATACCTCCAAATGCTCCCAACCAAACTTATCGCTACAATTCAAATTTACCATGCCATGCCAAATCCAAAGTCAAGCAAAACGGTAGTATAAGCTATGTAACTACGGGCTACCGTAGTATTTAGTACTTGCTCAAAGAGCAAAAGGAAAGGGATGAATAAAATAAATAGACACATATGTACCAGTCACACGCACGTCATTACACTTCAACTAGGTACGTACATTATAGGCAAGTGCATTTGGTACATTACGGACTGTCTCCATTTTACCTTCAGCATCACCATCATCATCACCATCAAAGCTTTAACTTTTAGAATTCACGAGAATAACAAAACGAACTATACCACCAGGGATCAACTGGCACTTTGGACATGGCCTACACGTAATACAGCTCGCTCATGCAATGTTAATCTGTTAATGATCCCATCCTTTCCCGTTTCAAAGTGAACAT
Organism: Dicyrtoma fusca; assembly: GCA_034695205.1. Taxonomy (NCBI): domain Eukaryota; kingdom Metazoa; phylum Arthropoda; class Collembola; order Symphypleona; family Dicyrtomidae; genus Dicyrtoma; species Dicyrtoma fusca. Next base: position 21,722 of record JAQFZC010000459.1, read on the forward strand.
TGGACCATCTAACGATGAACGAGGAACATGTGGGAATTAGTCGAGTCTCTATACTCACTCTCTGCCCTTTTGATTCCCTTGGTTTTGACTTTGAACTGAGATAATCCAATTAAGCAGTTTATATAATAAGACCCAAACTCCTAATATATGTAATTCACAGGTTAAATGACAAAGTATAAATATATTTTTCAAATTAATTGATGCCACCATTTTGAATTTGATCATGTTAAAAACAAGATAGGACATTTTGTACGTAACTTGAGTGACTATTTGTATTTTTCCCAGGTACCACCAACACTGGAATTAATCTCATTAAGGAGACTAGTACTGGCCTTGACGCTGGCGCAGGAAGTCCGAGTGAGAAAGCCATAAGACTGAACGACTTCTCCCGTCGACATTCCATGCCAAATTCTGTGGTGTTGCCAGCATCTACGTAATTGTTCAATGGAAGGGGAGCCAAAGCCGTAATGGACTCTGAACGAAGCCAATCCTTTTCCATGTTCTTAATCCCGTCATTTCCTTCCGATACATCCACCGCTCTATGGTAATCCTTAATGACATGATGTGATAATATCCTAATCGTAATTTAACAATTCAACGGACTTCCCAGAACCAAACGAAAGGGAATCAACTGTGCCACTCAACCCAGCTCTCTCCCTGTAGTGTCCACCCACCTACACATACCTACGTAGATCCATTGTACGTGTCTGTGAAAAGTAAAAAGCCAAGAACACGGCGAGTGCTCTGCACAAGTAGAAGAACAGGAACCATGAATTGACGCCATCCTTTAGAAGAGGTCCCTCCATAATACATACAGAATATTCTGCAGTTGTACACGTACATACATAGGTACAACCAATGTACTGTGTAGACTAGACTGAATTTGTCTATGTCTATGCCCATCCATCAATTTCAAATGAGGATCCAGGATCCGTCATGGACTTTGCGGTTCCTCCTAGATAGAGATAGATCTCTCCAACTAGTCGTCCTCATGTTGTACGATTAATTGGCAAGCTAGTAAACCCATTAGAGAGATAGGAGGTATCGCATCAAGGTTAGACAAGTTTAAAAACTTTTGAACAGACACAAGAACAAGATGACATTCTTATCTAGTTTTTGATCCTCCGTGTGACAGACCATAGGGAAAAGATGCTCCAACGGCTGCTGCTCCTTCACTTCCCAACTTCCCCCATCCTCAACGCGTGGTCAAATAAATTCTACATTCATGTCTACAAGTGAGGAACAACAGGCGGTAGAACAAACTCGTGGAATGTAATAAGACTCACACTTGGACCAGCATCATCCAGACCAGACCGTCCTAACTGCCTCTACTGCACTGTAAGAAACTGGACGATCTACAATCTACATAGCGTCCATCCGCATTAGCAAATAGAGACAAGAGCAAAAGGAGTCTCTTAAAGCACGGCAGTAGTGGTGTCTAAAGCATGTATCCGCTCTCCATGCATATGTACGTGGTCAAAAGTCGTCAATCAGTCACTCTCTGTACTTTATTACCCGAACAGGTAGATTTTCTAGATGAAATGAAAAGGAATCCCAAGGAAATGTAATGCAAAGCTATGCAAACCCACCAGCCAACCAACCAACCAAACCAACCTATCTACCTATCTACCCACCGACCAAAAACCATCCACCTTGCAATCAATGGAATGGAAACCCACCAAAAACAACGTCAAACATCATCTTACACGCTGACCACTAACTTTTGTTTTTTTTTTCTTCATTATTTTACCTCAAGCACACTGCACTACTGCAAAAATCCCACTCTTCTTCACCCAGTCAACCAGCCAGCCAGCCAGCCAGGCAGCCAAGCCAGTCAGTCAGTCAGACGGAGGACGAGCCAGGTCTGACAGACACACACAGAAAGAATGCAAAAAGAAAATGAAAAGGAAAACGAGCCCACGACCTAATGCCCAGTCAAAAGTCAATTGTAATGACAAGTGGTTCAAGTCATAGGGAGTCACTGAGCCAGCCACACCACAGCCTCCACAATTCTTCATACTTGCACGTAAAGGCCAAAAACAAAAAACAGCCCACGCTTCTTCCTATTGGCACACACACACACAGCCTATGGTTCTATACCTAGCATAGGTAGGTACATACATTATCTACCAGCTTCCTAATTATTACATAATACAAAATGATCCATGTGCAGCTCAAAATTTATGGCCAGTCTGAATTGTAACTAGGAAAATCATTACAAGAATTCAAAATTATTGCCATTACTGATATGTAGTGCAGTGCAAAGTGCTCGGATAGGAATGGACTCCATAAAGATGCTAAGTACCACAGCATTACTGGTAATGGTTTGGTTTATTCTGTTCTAGAAAAAAAGCTAACAAAAACTGCTACGATCATTTATTGGGATTGGAGCTGCCTGGACCGGAGACTGGACCGCAGCAGTAGCCATGAGAGATTTCCGACTATCTTTTCCAATAACGGAGAGGTGCCTTCGAACATGCATCAGATTCCGATAACCCAAGTTGTAATCACGAACAAAATAAAAACAAGGGATGTGAAGCAGTCGTTGGCGTTGGGCAGGAGTCAGTCAGGAGCTCAAACCAAAGAGAAAGAGCTAAAGAGATGAATAGTAAACGGAGAGTGATCATCATCATCAGACAGACACAGTATCCTACAGTCTACATGTTGGAGTCCTAGAGAATGCTGAACGATGGGTTTGGTCATCGTTAGCCAGACATGGTAAAGTCAAGAGAACGCTAAAGCAGTTGATGGCCTTGCATGATTGATAATAAAAGTAAAAGTAATCTTATCCATTTAAACACATGTGCTTCATCTCCTCCGTCTACCCTTCACTGCACTCTGTAGTACAGTATAAGGGCCAATTCTATATAAATATCTTAGGCACACACACACACACAAAAAAAGAATATTTAAAGAAATGCCATAGTCATATCATAGCAGCAGCATCAGAAGTCAGAATCAGAAGCAGCCACACAATTATCAACATCAACAGATCAGCACTACTTAATCCCTTTCATTATATTTGTTGCTTCCAATAATTACAATATTACTGTATATTAGTTACAAATGTAAACATATCTATCACTCCCTGAAGGTATATCCAATACTTTTGTGTTTAGTATTTAAATTTTACCAACTACCCAGTGTACATACGTTGGACGTATACCTACACTTCCTCCTACGCAAGCCAAAGTAACGTAGGTATGTAGGTATAGGCATGTGAAATGTGAGCAAGTTTAAAGGATAAGTTATCAGTCACACGCAAATCATTAAAATTATCATTCCTTGTATTTCAAATCTGTTCATCTCCCTACCTATGTGTATGTGTGCTTCATATATGCACATAATTAGTTGCCCACAAGGTTTTGTGAGTAAGTAGCAGCAGCAGCAGCAGCAGCAGCAGCAACTACAACAAACGTGTAAGTGACATCAACAAGACAGCCACACGTCGCCTCATCTCAACATTACGCTCCCAATTATTTTCGTGCCAGGTAGTCAAGATATAATTTTGAATATACATAGGTAGGTACATTTGTATAGATGTAATAATAACAATAATAATAATAACATCCACCCCTTCCTTATGTGTCTGGTCTCTAACGCAGGTTGATGTATCTATTTCTGTCACCGTCACAAATGATCAGAAAGTAAGATTAACTTGCAAAGAGCAACAGCTGCCTATTTTATTTATCCTCTAAAAAAAATCGTTTACAAAAATTACAATATACGATTACGACACATCTCGTAGCCATCAGCAATTCCTAAACATGACTAATTTGTAATTACGATTCTTCTCCCTCTCTTCAAATGCCATCATCGAGCCTACAGTCAGAACAGTTACAGTTCAATGCTATACTCATTTCAGCCTACATCCAGATGAAGCATGTATGTACGTACGTATGTAGGTAGGTCCTTCAGTCTGTTTGCAATAGTCAATATTTTTATGTACCTAGGTAAATTACACACATTAGATACCTATCTGCATGATTAGCCGAACCAAAACTAAAATATAATTATGTAATAAAATTACCCAAATACATTTTTCTTAGCTCACCACAAGGTCTATGAAAATGGAATCATCAAAGCACCCACAGTATCAAATGATTACAAATAAAAATATAAAGTAGGCAGATAAAACTTTATAAAGAAAGCCTTAAAAATCCAGAACAACAGCTGATCCAAAGTATGTATGTATGTGGGTAGGTATAGCTCGGGATTTTTGTCGTCACTGCAATGCAATGCTTCCCTTTTCTGAAGAATTCAGTGATTTGATCATTCAAGGAAAAAAATAAAACTCTGCAGAGCACAGTGGTTTTATTTTTATTACCAGACGTATGCACCTATCAACAATACAATAAGCTCCAAAAACCTATGCCGTAGCCGATTGTATGTACTTTGGGCTTTGAATGTAGCATCCCTAACAGATGGTGGTAGGAAGATGAGATGAGATGAGATGGGATGAGACACATACACACACAATCAAATATCAAATAGACAAAGGAGCATCGTCCATCGTACGTTTCAGAAGCTGAGAGATTCTCCGTAGACATTTTCACGTGGACACATTACAACTCTTTTAGTGTAGGCAGATGAGCACGGCACAATAAATGGAGTAATAAAAAGACAATAAAATACTCAACAACGGCGACGAGAACACAAATTATTAGCTATTGACGTGTACTACATCTTAAAACTTACATCTCTACATCTAAACACTGCACTGCACTGCACTGCTGCAGAGAGAAAATACTGTTGGATCTCAATATATAGTCAGTCTTAGGAATTCTAGTTTCATTCATTTTTAGTGGATTCCTTCTTTCATTTCATTTCATTTGGTATGAAATGGCACACATGCACTCTAGAGAAACAGAAATAACACTCACACAACAACTCCGGGCAGTTTCAGCAGTACCATCTGTGCACGTACGTATTACGTGTGCATTTTCACGGCGTATACTACCTGAGTAGAATCCTCTGACGCTGTAAACAGCAATCTGGGATTTAAAGGGCTAAGGTGACCATGTAGTGAAAATATTCCGCTTATATTGTACCTACCTAGTATGTATGTATTGTATGTATAAGGTTGCAGTTGCAGGCCCTAATACAAAATCTATTATCTCAATACCGTGCCACATAAAATGCATATTTTATCAGTATCATAAAAAATGCATGCCTACGTAATCGCACCCTCGTTCAAGATCCCAGATATTGGATTCTTTATTGTACACGCAGGCAGAATGTTCTATTTATATGAGCTTTAAGGAAAACTGCCCTTCTCCTAAAGTCCTGTGCTGTGTGTACCTATGTATGCAGTTAAATATTCTAGAACATTTCACATTTTTCTTTGAAAAATAAAAACACGAAAATATGGCACAAATACTGACAGCACACCTTGCACTTTGCACCTTAAACTTGGGCACGATCTGTAGTGCACCCTAAACAAGATTTGTGTGTACTTACATATTAGGTATGCATACATTCTACAGTGGAATCCCATCCCATGTCATTTTGCTAGTAATTTTTCAATGCCCTCCTCAAGTTTTGTCCTATTGACTGCTCACTACTGATAGCTGACTGTAGGATTCTATAACTTATTAAGTTTTTCTTTTTCTCATTGAATGATGACGATCCTTTCCATGTCCATGCCAGACCAGGCCATTCCATTTCATTTCAGAGTCTCTCTGCCTCCCTCATCTCTCTTCCAATCTTATTGACAGCTTTACTATTGACTACTAAGGGAGTTTTCCACCTCATCATGCTCACTCTCCTCACAGCCTATCTCTCCGCATCATCAGCTTCTCTTTTCATGATGAATTGAATATGAACAAGTGCTGACACTGCTCACTTCACATCTCTTTGACTCGCATCCCTCAAAAAATATATATTCCCTTCAACGACCAGCCAAGTCAACACCATCAACAGCATGAGCCTCGCGCATCGGGAATTAAAATGAAAACCAAAACCTAGCCCAGTGAAGCTCATCCATGTCATGGTTACAATTACAAATACAAAAATCCCAAATGCATTTTCTAGAACATCTCACAAGTCAACTACCAACCAAAAGACTTGTATAGTCATGAGCCCTCATCTAAATTATATACTCTTCTCACTACTACGCACAGTACAATGGACGTCCTTCCAAATGCACAATCTACGCACACAAATTGATAATCAACTATAGCGTTGAATTCCCATAGGAACTGATAAACCATTAAAAAATACATGAGCCAAAGTTCTACGGAGCTCTACAGCCCTCCAGTCCGTCCGTCCGTCCGTCAGACAGACGATTCACAGCCTACAATGATTTTTTTCTTTCTCAATTTTATTTTTTTTTGGCCTCCACTACATGTGCATCTCTCTAAACTCTAAAGTGCATCGCCAGAACATCACACCTCATGTGTCGACTGGTCTAGTGGCGAGGGTCTGCCTGCAAAACTGCATGAATCCAATGTGTTTATGACTGCTCACTCATCCCCAAAGCACCGGACGATAGGATACTACGATACGAGATGACCAGCGATACAGTACATCATCTGCACCAGATGCATAGGTACTTACTTAAGTGGGTACCTTTAACGTAGAATGCACTACAAGGTTACACATGCCTAGGTATATAAAAATCGAAATCTTGTTTCTACTCGGAAACTTTGCCGTGCTGCAATCATTTATTACCTACTCATTCAAATGATTCAAATATTCAAATAAAAAAAAATCCCTTGAAGAAAATCTAAATGGTGTCTTCTTGCTCTGCTCTCGGGTATACTTTTCCATATTTTCATTCTCACTTATATATCATTATTAGTTGTTGCTATTACTCAAGACTCAAGACTTAACTGTCATGTACCTACATCCCCAATAAAAGGCAGAGATAAAACTCACGTATGTATCTTTACCCTCACTCAACATTAGAATTAGAATGGAACTGAAGAATCACGTACCGAAAGGTAGAACATTATACTTTCTGCAATGCAATGATTTACTCTGTCCGTGCAATCTGCCTCAATGCATTGCATCCAGCTCATGAAGTAAGAGGGGAAAAAATGTTTAATTTAAAACACTTCAAGTCAATAAATATATTTCTTCCCTCTTTTCTCAAGGTGATTTTCCTAACATTTTTGCCCTCAACAATTATACCTACCTGCCTAAGCCAATTAATAGGCAACATACCTACTAACAAAGAGCAAAGTACAAAGGGAAACAATTTATATATAACCTAGGTAAATGAATACACTATACCTCTAATTTCAACTACGCAACCATCATCATTGACCATCAGGAAATACCTAATGGACAACATAGGCACTACTACACCCACCCACACTATGACTGGCCCCAAAAAAATTTGAACTGACTGACTTTGCCCAAATACTACTACTACATAGTTGTTCTGATTGTATGGATTCATTTTCACCGGAATGGGCACCGAGATGTGTACAAAAAGTAGGTGTATGCACACATAAATTATTTTCCACCTAATATTTGCACATGAGAGCATATGCTCATCTTATTTTTCACTTATGAGGTAGAGGCCAATTTTATTTACTGTCCTCTAAGAAAATTTTCTACTTGAACTACACGAGCCTAAGAGTATGAGTATGACTAGTATAATTAGGAAGCTACAGTATCTCGATACACGTGTAAAACCAGCAGCAGAAGCAACAACAGCCAAGTAGTTAGAAGGAAAGCCAGGGTGGCCGTAATTTTTTTTTTCTAATTTCAAGTCATTCACTAATGACTGCACTAAACTTCTAAGCCAAGCCCAAGCCGGCAGTTCTAGATCCTAATTTACTTCATGTATATATATATATACCGACTTAATTAAATGCATCATGAACATAGGAAAGGGAACCCCTTAATTTAGCTCTTAAGTGAAAAGCACGGAGCAACAAAAAGTAAGCATCAACACCACCATCACCAGCTGATCAGCCCTAACCATGTCATCTATTTATTTAGGAATTTAGAAGGCGTAATAATTCCTTTAATTGAGTCAAAATGTCATCACATTTTCTCTTGAAGAATTTCAGTCCTAATAACCAACCAGCAACTGTACTAATCTGTAAAGGAAAAGGCAGGCAAGAAGCCAAAATGCGAGTAAACCCATTTTCAAAGGAAAAGCATTTCATGTACTGTCGTTTATAAAATAGTTAGGTATATATACTTATTCTGCATAATGCATATGTATGTATGTATGTAGCTACGTATACTTTCGCTCTTATAGACTTTTCGCCCCAGTATGACTTCAATTTAAACCGATTCCCTCGTCCATCCCTTCAAGTTTTCCTTAATTTTAATCTTGTTCAATTAAAACTAAAACCTTTGAAGCTATGAAGGAAATTTAGGGCAAAAGTGTTAATCTTTCTGTCTTTTCTTATGTGACTGGTGATGGTACAAGTCCGCTGAACTTGTACTCAATTCCTCGCTCGCTCATTTTTTTCTTTTTCCACAATCTCCCTCACTCACTGACTGACTGAATGAAGCTAATATGTGTTTCTAGTCCCAATATATACACACAGGCACTAACACAGTCACCTCTCTGTGCACTCCACAACAGCTGGGTTCAGAGATTACCAGAAACGGGAACAAGTGAAAACTCGACATTTTTCAGAGAATACAATCTCAGAGCACTGTATGTAAGTATGTACTTAGTCTTTCTACTCCCACAATGACCTCATCCTCATCCCTATACCCACGACCGACTGCCCATCTACATACTCAAACTTCCATCTGCAAACTCTCGCAGTCATTACAGTTTCAATTAAAGTGCTCGGTACGGTCACAGGTTGGAAGTTCTGACACTTCCACGTTGAGAGTCTCGATACAGCAGAGCAATGGGACTAAAGGCGCATAAGTAAAATTTATTGCAATAAACTAGACAAAGCATCCTCAGCATTCCCTACATACATCACACACTCTACATACATGCAATAAATTTACAAAAAATCTCCTCGTCTACATATGTTCCTATGTCCCACCAGTCCGCACAGTACTAAATTACTGACAGACAGGCAGGCAGGCAGGCAGGCAGGCAAGGAGGCAGATGGTGGATATAGATATAGGTATACATAGGTATGATGAAAAGTGGAGTGTTAATGGTCAACTTACTTTGGTATCAAAACTGTAGAGTAGGTCCAAGTCAGCCTTAATGAGTCGTCTTTGAGGTTGCCCAGATTGTGGCTGAGATGATGGTTGATTTTGTTGATTTGTATTAGTGGATGCTTGGTTCGAATCCGATGATTTATTATTATTTAAAGGACTGTTAATTTCTGTCATGTCACTGGAATTGATTCGCCGACCACGAATCCTACTTGATTCTGTACACAGACGCACACAAAGGAAGAAAACAAAAAAAAACACGAGGGATTAGAGTCAGAGTCAAGACCATGTTATTATCAAACTTTACACGTTCCGACATTAGCATATGCCGTATATATACATATACCTATAGACACCTATACTATATAGGGAAGCTTTATACTACACACTATACAGTATTCAACAGATCATCTCGCGTGAGTTGGTAAGTACCGTTGGCTATACGGAAAATATATATTTGTGTGTGTGTACGTTACGTTTACCCTCTAAAAGATTTTTCTTTCACACGTTTAAATTTCAATTTCAATCTCCTCACCGTCAACAATTTCTTTAAGACAATCCAAAAAAAAACAAAATCTGTATGTACTCACAAGCATATAGGTACGCAACGGTAAAAAATTACATTCTGAGGGACAGACAAATACAATGCACTGTACATACATGCTCGGTATGTACATACAGTGCATATGGTAACAGTAAACACTGTAAAGAGTACAGAGAATCATTCACACTTTCTTACCAGACAGACTCTCAAACGTTAACCAACTCTGATAGGCATAGCCAATTCGTGAGACTTGACAAAAGAAGACACAAACTAAACTCCTTTTCAACAAAGAGAAAAGGGGAATATAAGCGAATCGGTAAAATGGAGAAGGCTTGCTTTGAGTCAAGCTTTGAATTATTTTATCAATAACATTTTGTACATTGTACTGTAGAGTTGAGTTGAGACTGTCTACTGATACACTATCGGCTTAAATGATATACTCTTGACTTCTTCTATACACTTATCGGTATTGTACAATGTAGTATAATGTGATGTACTGAAGATTCTTTCGTTCTTGGATGGCTAGAGACCAGCCAGCGCAGCGCCAACGTCACACAATTCCAAAGACCGAGCCATAGCGAAAAACGACAGTGACAGTATACCGCCGTTCACAAAAACACTGCACCATACAATCTGTATTGCCTATAGGTGTATGTATATCAAATTCAAATAATGATACATCATTCAATCTTTTTTTTTTAATTCCCTTTCTTCTCATCTCCGTCCGACCCACACTCCAAACAAGAAAACAGTAGGAAAAACCCTGGCCCCCTTATGGACTTGCCTCAATACAATTGGAATTGGAAGCTCAATCTACCAATTATTATAATAATCATCCCCAGCTTACTTTTGTCATGTAAAATCCCTCTTTACACGCATGTGTAATACCTCTCACAAATAAACTAAACATTAATAATAAATTGTAATGGTTAATTACGTCTAAAAGAGATTAATGAAGGTAATACATTACAAAAATAAACACACCAAGATCGAAGATTCACAAACACACACACAGAGTCACCAGTTTTTAAACCAGTCAATTGAATCCACGTAAGACATATAGCGTCCCTCTATCTACACACATTATGACGATTATCTCGCTTCTTAAATCCAAGAACTAAGGTTAGTACAGGAAAACCCTATATAACTAAAATTTTAAATCCAAGTTTAAAAAAAAACAAACAAAACAAAGAAATAAAAAAACCAAATCTAAATCCAAAGTCAAAGAAAAAGACTCAGAACACTCGTCACAGACCGCCACTGAGGATTAGACTGAAAAAGTGAAAGTTACTTGTAAATACTAATAGTAGTTTGTCTCTGATATCATTTTCATTTAGCACTGCCGCTGCTCTCTGCGTCTCCTGCCATTGCAATTCATTCCACTCTGCCATGGAACTTAGAGCTTAATTACATTTAACGACAACCACATTACCACACTCGTAATCACAGCCCCATCATCGCGTCCTTAGACACACCAACACATACATACCCATAGATATAACGGAGACACTCTAATAAAATCATTTCATTCTGTGTGTAGTGAGTCAAACCTAGCCAAAATAATAATAAAAAAAAAATTTGTCGAGCTCAATGTTACAGAATAAAAAGTGTGAAAAGCACTGCACAATGCAATGCAATGGATAATAATAATAATAATAATAGTAGTAATATAGGCACACAATAGGATATAAAATCGTAGCTTGTAGATATAGGGAGACAGACACGTTGATCAATATAAAAGCAAAGAAAGGGACGAAGCCAAAGTCGTCAAAATCGACCATCAAATTACGAGAACCTACGTTGCATCAGTATGTAGTACATGACATGGTTATTATATCCTTTATTCACGTCTCATTTGTACGTGCACTGGAATAAATGTCTATATCAGTACTTGAGCATATAAATGCCTACCTCTATATTTAATTGTGCTTAACTATGCCTACCTATGCAGGTACATTCACACCGCAACGGTCAACACGAAAGCACTTCACAACTCTAAGTTAGTTTGCACTAGCAATAGTAGCAATGGAAGGATAATTTGAACGTTCGTAACAATGAACCAATTTTAAGAACAAATTATATAATACGAGCAGATATATACGTGTGGGTTGGAACACCTTAATTTATCTCTTGTGCAATAGGAGGCCCGCAGTAACAATGCTTATTACCTAGGTACGTATGTAGGTAGGTAGGTACTTGAGATCTCGGCAGACAGAACGTGTGCGTTCTCACGTTGAAAAGTATGCAGAGTCTATAATTTTGTTTTTGTTCTTTATGCAGTAAAAATGTATAAAAATTGCTCCACCTTGGTTTTTGGTTTTTGGAGTTTTGCTTTACTTTTGATTTCAATGCTGTCTGTGCTGTGGCTAGTCGATGATTTCGTCAGCTCTCAATAATCAAATTAAAAATTAAATCCGTGCTTTTCTTCCCCCAAAACTTGAACAATGCGCCACTTGAATCAAATTAGCGAGTGTATCTATATAGCTATTGTAAGTGTGAGAGACGGTCCCTACTCGTTATTAGCAGACTACTTGACCGCACTTTTCTCGTCTACAGTAAGTACACTTTGTGTAGAGCCCCCAGGACACAAGGACAAGAACACTCCAACACCATCTTAGCTCAGCCCCTAAATCCCTCTAATAATATTTACACGAACCAGTCAAAGTAGTAGCACAGTCCACAGTCAAAAAGTCCGACGTGGGTTTAGACTCGAAAAAGAACAAAATATATATATCTAAATCTTTAGAGTTTTTCTATATTTAGTAAGCCGTGTAATGGAAGTCGTATCTGGCCGTACATCGCTGCACTTAAGAGAGTAACTATACAAATACACAGTGGACTTGGCCAGAGTGACGGAGAACCAGCTGTTTTCACGACTAATGTCAAGGCATATAGCAAGAACTTACGATTACATAGACCCCCACACTACCCGACTACCACCAGCACGCTAATGTAAAAAAAAGCGTCAAGTTATTTTACTTGATTTAGAATTGCACTTGATATGTGTTCACGAACTGAGTAAAAGTAGAGACGACTGAGTCCCTATCGTCATCGTCACTGGGATCGTGATCGTGTGCTATGAGATGTAGTCTAAAGCTCTACGAAAATAAAACTCAGGGACAAGTCCCGCAAAATTCTACGTCACTCCGAATGGATCCTCCTGGAGAAATAGCAGAAGACGGAGAAAATTGGAGACACACGGGACCGAGTGAAAGCCAGTGGTTGTAGCGGACGGGAAAGCGGACTGCCATAGAAATCCTCGAAACTCTCTTTCTCTCTCAACTGCGCACCATCCTCATCGAGTTTCAATAGATAGCTACATACGCAGGCACATCTATGCACATAAAACAGCCGTTCCAGCCACTCTCACGGGATCCGAGCCTGTCAAATATGACCTCTTGTAGTCTGGAAAAGTAGCTTTTTTCAAAAATGCAAATAGCGATTGTTTTGAAAAAGTGTAAAACAATAAATTACCCTTTTTCAAAATGGCGCGTAAGGTTTTAATGTTTTTCAAAAGGTATAAAAAAGACTCAATGAGCCCCTTCAAAGGGGAACAAATACTGACTGCAACGTTTTGAAAAGTTGCAAAACAATACATTAGCCTTTTTCGAAAGTTCAAATGATGATTTTAGCGTTTTGAAAAAGTGTAAAACATGTGTAATCTACCCATTTCAAAAAGCCCGTTTCTATGGGGTCATAATTGGAAAGCCCCTACCCACTTCAATCTCAACGTGTCCTGACTGCCAAGCTACTATGTGCCTAAAAATATGCTTGTATGCACATACTGAGCAAGTAGCTTCAGAGCCCACGTACAACACAACTTGAGCATTCAAGGCTTTATTTCGATTCAGCTGTTCTCATAACCTTCTCCTAGAATCCCCGATTTTCCTGCCCTACTTTCACTCCACGTCCACACGACGACGTCGAAGACCCTCACCATCACACAAAGCCCCTATGTATTCCATCACCAGTCTTATTTTTGTGAGAAACGTACCTACTTATGTTAGTTACTTTCCTCTCGTCGCAATCGCAGCACTGTGCACCAAAATTTTCACCCATTCCAGCCTAAATTTTTACCAACTTTCTCTCTCCTGACCAATGCAAGTCAGCTGTGACTTTATTGAGTAGGTATACATATATTTGCTTTTATTTTTGCCTCTGGACTTTCCTCCACTCTTCCATCTGGAGCTGGAACCTTCTCAACCTTTCAACTCAAAGCCAAAAAAAACGGGAGGAAGAAAAGGCCTCTGTTTCACGTCTACACTCACAAATCCACAGGGAAAAGTAAATGAGACAAAAAAAAAGTAAAGTTCCATTCCAACAACGCTACGTTTCTCCTTTGGACGTCATACATTAGCAATATCTCTGATTCTTTATTCCTTTTCCACGCTCTGCCTGTCTACGTACGTGATCCCCTTTATCTTCCCTACACAAAGCTTTTAAATGGAATTCAATGGAAGTCAGTATACATAGTATACAAATCTAGCCAATCAATGAGGCCATTTTTTAAATATACCTATACTATACAAAAGCATGCCCACACGTCCAACATTTGGGATTTTCATCCTTTTTTTCTAAGAATCAAAACTAATCTAATTCCCAGTCCTTTTCTATTAGCATTCTAGGCGGAAAAGTCAACATGCAAAAGTTATTTTGCCCAAAGAGCTTTTAATGCATTTCACTTCATTGGTAGGTCACATATCGGACATACACACATGGTTAGGCACTACCAAATTACCATTCTATGAAAAAGTAATTATTACTTGTATTGGTACTACTATCATTGGGCTACAAATTACAATGAATTCCACGTGCTCTTAAATGAAACACGTAAAATTTTTAGCCAGCTTGTGCATTTTTACGTCATTCTGGAAATGGGAAAGTAAGCACTGTCTGTACATACTATGTATTTCCCTACCTCGTTAAATATGCACAAACTACCAACTACCAACTCCCACACACACACACACACAGTGCACTGAGGAACTTCTCAATCTCAACTTCATCCTCATCCTCACTAGTCAGTTTTATTCTCATAATTTAATAAACGCTTTGGCTCTGGCTTTGAAACTAACATCCTTTCCAACGACAAGTGACAGCTCAATTCCAAGTAGAATACATCTATGTATGTATGTACATAGCTCTTCAAGTATTGCATTGCTCCGCACACAAAGCCAGAGCCAGCTCTAACACACTCTTCCACACCAGCTGAAGACAGAGATGAAATGAAGTGCCAATTGAAATGGAAAGATAGTACACTTCACGTCCACACGCTCACACACACGCTACAGAGCTGTCAACAATATGGGAGAGGAATCCAATCTAACTATAGCTATGCACAAGAAACAAAACAAAATAATAACAATATTGCAATGCAAAGAAGCATCTACTCGTATGTACGTCCTTTAATTCAATTTCTTCCTGGACGGCCAAAGGATTATGTATTACCATTACTACTATGTACATAATATGTACTATAATCATGCAATCCATACGGTACGTAGATAATTTTAAATTAAAATTAACACAATGAAAAGTAAGTGCATAGAATATATTAATATATCTACAAAGTACAGATTTCTGCCACACACACACACACACAGACGCACAAAATTTTGTTTTCAATATTCGATTTCACTACCAAAAGACGAGCCAAAGCCAAGGCAAGTTATAAGTTGTAAGCCCAGTTTTTTCTGCCCAGTTAAATCAAAGGAAGCTCTCGTGGCATGGACGGACTTCCCACAACAAACTCTTCATTTAAGGCACAAGTAGGAATTTCCACAGATCACTCACCATTAAAGATGATGCTACAGCCCTTCAAAGGATTTCAATTGCAGGGGCTACAATGGACTATATATAGCAGTACATAATAATTCCGTCTTGAGTTTTGCTCATTTTTCTTTCAAACTCCAATAGACACACACACACACACACACACACACAGAAATAAAAAACTCACACGTCGTCACAGAACAGAATACAACGGCACAAGAGAGAGAGAGAGAGAGAAGTACAAAGCACAAAAGATATTTTTGATTCGAATTTCCAATTCCCAACCAACGAAGTATTCAATTAAGCATTAAACTGACAATCAAACCTTACACACGAGTTGGGATGAGACTATGAGAAGAGGATCCCAGGACTTGAATCCGAATTCAAATAATTCCAAATTGAGAATGAAACAAACTATAGAGTGCACCTTCACTTCCTTCAATTGAATTCCCATTCAAAACTTTATAATTCTTTTATATTCCTTTTCTTTTTTTCTTCTTGTTCTTTTTATCAACTGTCTACATCATGTAGTGTCATACTACCGCAAGTCCCTATACCCTATAGTGCCGTACGTATGCAGCCAATTCCTTTCCCATGTTGCTATGGTCATGTATGGCTGCTTAATCACTATGAATTGTGACAGTACGTGGTCTGCAAATCTCTAAAACCCAAACTTAATTTTTTTTAATATACTTTCCAGACTCAAACCACAGCAAAACCAGCAGATTAGAGATCCACAGACAGTAGTGTATAGTGGAGTGAAAAACAGAGAAAGAGACGGCAAAAATGTAAGTGAAGAGAGCTACTGTTTAAGGAATACCTATAGGGGCTTACAATATAAGCAGTCGACTATATAATCAACAATTGCTCATGAAAACACTCAACATTTTATAATATTATTATGGTATTATATACATGAAATGAAAAAAAGGATTCTTTAATGTGTGTTCCTTAAATTATAAATATGATTTCGTATCTCTTCTTTACCGTTTCTAATTCTTATTCATAGGAAGGAAAAGCCTAGACTAATATAATTCTGTGCAGGGCAGTGCAATGCAATGGGCTCGCAACAAAGCAAACACACACACACACAAACAAAAAGGAAGAACATCACTTAGTCCAAATGTTGACGCAAACATTTTAGAGTACCGTTCCCATTCTCATGAGATTTAGAATTTTTTTGTAAATAAAAAATATAATACAATATAATAAAAAAAAATATAGATACACTGTATAAAGTTTATTACAGATTAAAAATTAACCCTTTATATCATTAATGTTATTACAGTCCACCCGAAATTGGGTCAATTGAAAATAAGCATAATGACTCTATACTTTACCTTGAGCTTGTGAGCTTTGATCACGTAGTATAGCACCACAATGTAGGCTTATAGACATTAGGTCTGAGTATATATCTATCTACCTGTCTATACCTATATAGGTACTTCTCCATTGTACTTGATAATAATTACAACTTTGTATGGATAATACCCACTCAACCAGAACTAAGCACTACTCATTCTACCATTATTTTATCTTACTGACGATTAGTCTACACAATAAAAAAAAATGATCATGATCATCATTATTAAGAATCTGATTCAGACTTGAAATCCCCCGGCCCAGTAGAGAAACACACACAAAAAACGCAACACTAATAAAGTCAGGATGGCTAAAACAAAAATTCAATTTAAGTATATACCCAGTAGCTGTAGGTACCTATATTATTAGTATTACTCTTATTATTATATACAATGCCATGTGATCTCACTATTTGGAGCAATTCTTAATTCATTCCAATCAAATTCAATGGCAATTTTCGCATACCTACACAAAAAACCATTTTTAGATTACTTTGCCGTCATTCTTCGTGGGTATTTCAGAATTTTTCTAGAATAAAGTTCACAGGCAGTAAGAATCATAATATCCGTTTCTGTATAATAAGCACGGAGCATAGCGGACACCGGATGAAAAAGGTCTAATTTGCTTAAGAATTTTTGTATTTTTAATTTAGAAACCAGTGGCCGGCGACTCCTACAGTTTCCTACTCAAACCTTAAAAAAGAAACTCAAAAGAAAACAAGGCAAAGGTGCGTTGCCTACAATAGTAAGTTTCTGTTTATTTAAACAAACAAACAAACAAACGAACGAAATGAAGTAGGTGGGTAGGTTGATGTTGATATTGACGCGATATGAGATGACAGTACTGCCACACATAACCCATGTAGGTACATACATGTATGTACATAATAAGAAACACACCTGAAACTGACTTGAAGACTGAAAACTTAACATTCAAGAAGTGGGAATGGGCAAGATGATCAAAAACTCTTTGACTTTTTCCCCTCTTTAAACTTTACATTCTCTTTACACGAAATTACGTGACTTTGCCTTCCTCCCAATTTCCTACATCAATCCATCTATCTCTGTAGCAATAGTAATAGCAATAGTAATCCATCCATGCATCTATCTATCAGTAATATCCGACAAGTAATTTATATACAATACTACAGTGCACATGCAATCTGCACACAGGTACTCACTGTACTATGTGTGTCTGTGTAGGTACATATTATACGAGTACTGCCCTTAACGAAAGGGTAAAAAAGCAACGGTTTAAAAGAACAAGAACCAAAACAATTTAGAATATTACACAGAAAATCGTTAACTAGATCACAAACTATTATAATCACCTCTGATCAGGCAATAAAAATTACACCTTCAGGTTAGGATCTGAATTACAAGCTCCAACAATATTGTAAAATTCCAAATCCAAACCCAATTCCAATCCACACACAAAAAAACAAGAGCGTCCAACGCAACGTCAACAAATCATTCCTTTAACCATTCAAACTATTACTACCACCTAACCGATGCGATGTCTCCATTTCCTTCTTTATTCTTATCTAAAAACATATATTTTATTGCCTTTTCCCAGTCACAGACGTATACATTCCTATTAAAAAAATAAATATATAATCTTAAATACAGCCATTAACAATGCCATCGACAATTCAAGTGGGCATTATATGACTAGGTATGTACCTACTATGTGTACGATAAATAAAATGTGACTCTGGCTCCGTCCACTTTTCTCTCTCTCTCTCTCTCTCTATTATCTATACTCGTATAGTAATAGGCCCTGGCCTCAGCTCTGGTCAACAACATTATAATGATAAGTACAATCTATACGAGCTTTATATTATTATTATTTTTTTTTAAATTTCAAAGCCCAAGGCAGCAATATAGATATTACTCCAAGAAACTAATAACATCTAAATGAAATCTAAACTGCTCATAGCTATGTACAATCTACAAATGACCTATAGCCACAGCCTTACCTTGGCTTGGCTTGGCTTGGCGTTGGCTGGCATCACCTGTATAAAATTCAGTTCGTTGCGTTGCTTGTTGTGTTGTAAAAAGTTATTTCAATTTCATAAAAATCCAATCAGTGCAGCCAGTGCAGTGTGCGTCTGTTATGATAAGGCTCTGTTTTTGTTTTTTTTGTTGTTTTTTTTGCAATATTTTACTTTTATTTTTTTTACACTATATATGTATGTTTTACATCCGATGAGCTATATACCTACCTATATACCCATGGTCGTATTTGGTGTCAAACTGCCAAACACGATTTTCACACCTCTTGGACATTAAATTGTTTTTTAAAACTTTCACAACATTACAAATATGTATTTATTACTATTAGTACACTTACACTATGACCACAGTTACAAATTGGTGGAGAGCGACAAGACTAACTTTTTGTTTTGGTATTTTCTGTCTGTGTCTGCTTGTTATCTGTTTCCCTTATCGCACTTGTGTACAAGTAAAGGTAGTACCTACATATGTGCACTAAATTATTCAAAAACTGACTGGAATCACAATTTTAATTTCCCATTTAAGCAGTTTACAATGATTCTGTGGTCATGGTATCCTGCCTATAAGAAAATCCTTAGTACTACAGAAATACATGGGTGTACATAGTAGGCACCTACTACATCTGACAGAACTAATGACGTGAGCTATGTCAAGGTTCACCTGTACAGATAAGCCATTAAAATTAGCGTCAGTCCTTATTATCACTCCAAACTACAATTTAAGTTATTATCATAGGAAAACGAGTAACGAGTCTGTAAGTTTAAACTTTCAGGTCATAAGATGCAATTCTGTTCTGTATGCATATTGAACTGATAAGATACCTACATATATCCTTGGTCTTGATCATGCTCATGCCCTAATAAAGAACAATATAATATATATATACAAAAATTTCACTGATTAAGATTAGAAGCATCACGACAAAATTTATTACTTTTATAACTTGTCACACTGTATGTACCTACCTGCCTACCTCCCTGTAGATGACCGCTAACACCTACTCCGTGTCTCACCCAATTTTTTATTATAATGGTAATAAATTCAACCGTTTATTACTCTTGGGAGCATTTGCAAAAAGACCAACGAAAAAAAAACATTCTTTTTTGTCTCAAAATTGTGTGCTCTTTAAAATTATCTCTATAACAATAATTAAGCTCATAAATATCCGCCAACGTTCGATCTCTGACTGAGAGCCAAGAGAGGGCTGGTCCCCAGCTCCGGTTGGTGATTGCTACACATTCTAAAAGTAGGTACATCGTAACAGTAATTGTGTGGAGCTTTTTTAAAGAGCCTTCCAGTCGGGATTGCTGACCAAAAAAAAAAATGAAACCAGGAGGAGGACAGCCAGATCAGGCTTCGTCGTAATCGTAATCATACGCAATTTAATAATGTGTGTGTAGATAGGCTTGTAGGACCAATGTATGGACGGCTAAAGTGAATATCAATTCTGTAGAGTGTCTAATGACTGTCAAATGAATGTTCTCCGTTTATCAAATAAATCAAGAAGATATTCATCAATAATCAATCATTTTTAAACCTAAGAAACTACAACACAGTCACACAACACACTACTTGAGACTCATAGGCCCTCACAACACACCTTCCCATTCCAATAGAGTTCACCGAAGGAATAAGTGAGAGAGGGAGAAAGAGTGAGAGAGAGAGAGAGAAACAGGTTGATGTTGTCATTAGAAGAGTCATCTTCCCATAAGTTTAATACATTTGAACCATCCACAGAGTCCATCGTCATTGAAGGCGGGCTCCTCATCTCTTTCACATATCCATATTCCTTCCATGCCCAGAGTCCCTCTCATGAACACCGGATCAGAATCTCCATCAGTCGATCATTTTGATGTCATTCACGATTCACGACCAGCACGACTCTGACTCTACTCACTGACTCTGACTCCACCAGTTCCTTATCCTCACACACACACACACATTCCAATTTCATTTCACAGAAGAAGAAGAAGACGAAGATGAGGAAAAACATTATGCAGTGAATCGTGGGTCAAGAAGCATTGTGGGAAAGTCCAGCGTCCTTTTCCTATCATTTTGACGTAAGGCCCAACAAGCGATTTTACACCGGTTATAAAAAAAAAAAAAAGAATGTAAATCCTACTTTAGTACTGTCTCAAAAGTAGTAAAACCGGTATTTCGACTTTTTTAAAACGGTAAAACGACTATTTACACATTGTCTCAGAAACACTGAAAATGCTATTTACACTTTTCAAGAATTGTAAAACTGATGTTTACACTTTTTAAAATGCCTACAAAGGATATTTACACTTTTTCAAAATAGAAGAAACGAGTATTTACACTTTTTGAAAATAGAAGAAACTAGAATTTACACTTTTTGAAAATAGAAGCAACTAGAATTTACACTTTTTGAAAATAGAAGAAACTAGAATTTACACTTTTTGGAAATAGAAGAAAAGAGTGGGTACATATTTACCCTTTTTGAAAATAGTACACCTGTTGTTTGCGGTTTGTAAAAAATGAGTAAAAATGATATCTGCACTTTTTAAAACCACATGGTTTAATTACGTCAAAATGAATTGAGGGGAAGTTGAACTTGCTCCACAATGCTTCTTCACTTACGACATCTCTCTCCTTCCTACCAGCAGGCAGGATACAGTCATACACACACACACAACACCGTTTCTTCTGGCTACATTCATCATCCAGCGTCCAGATTCACATAAAACACACATCCCTATCTATGTACCTACCTAGGTAGGAACCTTGTTAATATTTTTTATTAGTTTCGTGCCCAGTGCAAATGGTCATAGACTATTACCCCGTGTATGACAATACATTACAATACATTCGAGTGAGTAACGTAACGTTGAACTATATGATGATCCGGCCAAAACTGCCGAACTGCCGAATATGCATAGTATGTTTCAAATTATGTATGTAGCTACATGTCTATGGATGGAGGAGAGATGGAGAAGACAGGAGTGTTTGCAATTCACAGGCTGATACGATACGATGATGTGTGGAAAATCTACATGAAAAAAAAAGCATGAACTCATCCAACTCCATTTAAAAATCATACATGTCAGCCATGTCGCGTGAGTCGTCTTTTTTCTACACTACTAACTACATGACTGAGATAGGGATGAGGTAGAGGCACTTAGTATATATAGCTCCTATAGCATCACATCTCTCACCATCACCATCCACGTAGGTAGTTATAGAACGTGCTGAATCTTAATGGTAATGGTATCTCGTGATTAACAGACGGACCAACAACTCTGCCTTCCCAGCCAGGCACAGGTGAGTTGAGTTGTCTTTGCCATCCTCTTGATCTTAAATGTCTTGTGTGCTCAGCGTCCATCCATTCCATTCTATCCATTGATACCGTTATCTACTCAACCCTTTCATCTTAACGTTTTTTTTAAAGCACTTCAATTCCACCTGATATCATCCTCACTATCATTATATGTATATAGGTATGTGATCCTTTGCCATTTTTATTTTTTCCATCTCATCTCCCTCACTTCTGAGTCCCTGTCTACATATATGCATGGTCTGTACTGTAGTATAGGCACGGAGATGATACACATCATTCCGTCAGCCAGCGAGCCAGTCAGTGAGGCAGACAGTGCGTCATTCATTCATTCATTCACTCGTCATATATAGCATTATTATCCCTACTACACTACCACTACTAGGACTGTTAGGTACTCCTAATCAAATGGTGTTCAGTCATTCCATAACCATCTGAGCATTTAATCCATTACCGATACAATAATAATGGGTATTATTACAATCACAAGTATTGCAGCACAACTGTACTTTTGGGCTTCGCACTACCGTACACATTACGTGATTCTGTGGCTAATCCCCGTCCTGCTGTCCTACACAGTACAGAGAGTACAGCTATCCCTTCAATGTGTGAGCATGTAGACAGTTTAAAAGAGTTTAAATCAAAATCAAAGTCAGTGACAAACAACAAGTTAATTTTAACGTCCAAGCACAACACCACATTTAGCACTGATTTCTCCCCCTCCACCAATCGGAAATCTGGTCAGTTCATCCCCCTCATTGGTCAGTCTCACCAACAATATAAATACCTATGAATGGATCATTTGTCTGTTTGATTTCGCAGAAAATGTATCCATAAGAGTAATGTCAATGATAAAAATAAATAATTGGAACCAGTGCACTCTCTCTCTCTCTCTCTGTCTGCACACAAACTACCTAACCTAACCACAACAATTACAGATTACAGTACAGTACAGTACAACAAATCAACCCGCACACTGCGACAGCTCAAGGGGGTACTGTTAAAGCATTGAAGCCTCAACAATGAGATGTACAGTAGTGCATTTCCGTTCCACACTTGAATACTTGAGTGCTACTATGTAAAAGTATGCAGGTATGTACAATGCTCACAATAATGAAGTTATATCATCCATCTACCAAATGCCCATCCTGTCACATTCGTTTGGTCAAGGGCTTTTTCTCTGAAACCAGAGGACAAGAGGCAACGTAACGTCCGCAACCACGACAGTTGACCAGTCCCATGTAGACTATAGACCAGTAAGCAAACGAAAGCTCCCCAAACCAAAACCAAAGATAAGCACTGAATTTGTGAAGTCATGCAGGGAAAAGTCGTCAGTTATCTTGTAAAAAGTGACTTGTGAGATTCAAACTTGTACTGCTATAGGCTTCTGGATGCTAATACTATGTACAATGTACTCTCTACTGTCATTGTCAATGAAGCAACTGCAGTTCAGTATTCATCCTAACAATGCCTACCTACTCAAAGCTGTGGGCACTTCAGTGTCAATTCCGGATGCCGAATCAGGCTCCAGATAGAGTGAAGGCCCAAGGAAAAGGTACGTAGGAAGGCCTAGCACATGACTTTCTCATGACCGACGCATTTCCACTCTCTCAGTTAACTGACAGTTTCACCATTTCTTCGTGTATTTTTTTTCTTCTCCTTTTTTTGTTACTTCTGCTACACATTTGCATATAGGCATCTATTATTCTTCCCCCTCCCCCCCTTCAACTGTGAACTCTGTGAATGAAGGAGTGCGACGGGACTGTGATGAGCGTCATGCCGTTCCCAAGTTTTTCTTCTGCATCTCTCTCTCTCTCTCTGCAATTGCTGTGGAACTCCTCAATATGATGCTCATGCAGAACTGCACTGCCATGACATTGCCATTGCGAGATTGCCATTGCCGTCCATGCCAACGAACATGGACAAATAGTGAACCCCTCCTTCAATTTATGTATTACCTCATCGTAGCTCATACTCACATGGATGCCTCTCTTCTCTCTTCCTCCCTTACGATATTTTGACATTGAATTTTAATAGGGAATTTCCGTGCGTGCACACCTCAGAGAGTGCCGTCGAACAGAGAGAGAGAGAGAGAGAATACAACCAGATGGAACATGAACACGGGGACAGGATAATATGAGACGAGATGAGATGACGACGACAAACAAATGAGTGGTTGTTTCCCTCAAACAAAAATTGCAGAATAAAAATTCTTGATCATTTTCAAAAGTAACGTTAGTTTTTACGTTTTCCGTTTTCTTTGGGGCTCTTCTTGGAAAGAGGAATGACAATCAGGGAGGTAGGCAATCAGCAGTCAAATGGCCGTCAGATAGACAGCACCTTATCAGGCCAAGCCAGGCAGGCTATTGGATGGATCTTTGGATCTCTGTGCATATCTATGTACGTCTACCTTCTCAATCTTTTGTGACTATGGGACTTTTGTCATGGAATATTTTTTTTTCTTCCCCTGAATTCCCTTAACCTCTCGACAATCCTCTCTGTCTTCTTTTCCCATGTGAAATTATTTTTTGCTCCACGTCAATATCACCAGCACATCACATCACATCACATCACTGCGACCATCACAAAACAACAAGAACAAAAACAAGAACAAGAACAAGAACAAGAGTAGGAGAGTACGTGTAAGGGCTTCATCTGTCCGTCGGTCTGTATAGCTATGCACTTAATGTCGATGGTATAATTATATCCCTTAAGTGTTTTAGTGCATCTATCTGCCCTTCCAAGCTACGTACATGCGGATGGTCTGTCTCCTAATCGTAATCGCAAGTTCATATCACTATCATCATAATCATCAAGTGATAACCTTTCATTAAGTCATTTGTCAAAATGAGATTTAGATGAATTCGAATTACTTTTTGCTACCCTTCATTAACGACTAGAACAAATTGTTATGATTCTTCTCTCGCTTTTTCCCAACTTACTTTACTTCCTTACTGTATCCTACTTTGATTTACCTTCTGAGTCTAATTCACTTG
The DNA here is from genome assembly GCA_034695205.1 of Dicyrtoma fusca. Lineage (NCBI taxonomy): Eukaryota > Metazoa > Arthropoda > Collembola > Symphypleona > Dicyrtomidae > Dicyrtoma > Dicyrtoma fusca. The sequence continues at coordinate 46,799 of JAQFZC010000459.1, forward strand.
AGAACATCTCCCCAATTGTCCTATCTGTACGTATATATGTACATACATCGCCAGAGTGCCCAGCTTCCATTACCATCACCACCAGTACCATTACCATTACCCCCGCCGTCATCGCTCCTTTCTAGTTAAGTCAGTTTGTAATCGCATTGTAAGTAATTTAAAGTAATTTATACGCAACGAAATCTTCAATTTGCAAAATGATGTAAGGGCATAACATTGAACACGGAGCATAACGATAAGGAACCAGAACCAGGGCATATCTCTGTAGTTGTACTAGTGGTGCTGATGCACTACACAAAGTAATTCAGATTCAGATTAGACTTTAAAAAAAAGAAGAAGAAGAACCATAACATCCTTGTTTCGACATCGACATCTCAAGTGGCAAGTGGACAGATTATTCTATCCGTTCAATGATTCTTCTTCTTCTTCTTCTTTCTAATTTTTTTTGGTGGTCTTAATGCGAAAGAATTCATCTGCCAGAGTAATAGAGCTATGGGCTCAACAGGAAAAGGAAAAGGAGCCTAAATGCGAACTAACAAAACCTAATCAGAAAACCAAATGAACGAAAAGTTTTACAGGCGGGTTTTAGCACTTAACACTACTGAGAGAGGCATGGACTTGTGAATGAGTTGGAAACTTTAACACATTGACTTTGGACTCAGTCAGTAAAACTAAAACTTGGACTTGGATTTCCATTTCGGCCGGAAGAGAGGCCATTACTTTCCTATGTAGACGCCCACGAAAAATTCTGGCATGGCTTCAGCCTTTACATGTACCATGTACAATCCAATTGTTTCAATAGCTATATAGTGACCTATTCTTTTACCCTTTTATTCCCATAGATTCATAATTTACTAAATTGTATTGCTTTCTCAGTTATAACTTGCTGTACAGTAACTTTGAGCTGTTATTTGTGAGCCGTGTGCCTGTAGTCCTCCACCTATAATAAATCTGCACACGTTATGGGGCTAGGCATTGGTAACAAGTTGCAAGTACACATTTCGTGGTCCGATAAAGCTTGCAATCATTCGATTATATGTATGAATGGCTACGACCGTGATAGTTCTTTAAAGTTCACAGTATTTCATCATATGATCATTACAATATGTTGTACACGGAGCCTATATGAATTAAAATAATTAAAAAAAATATATAGCCATACATCCCTTCGTCATTGACCAAGTAAATAATTCCAATGAAGTGTCGGTACTAATATTAATAGAGTGGATTTCGGTAGTTTCTGCAATGTTTTTAATGATTTTTATTTCATTTCATGGCTACATGAAGAAAAACACTTAACCATCATCATTTCGTGCTGTTGAGAAACTCATCACATCTAATTGGATTTCAACTACTTAACAGTTACTGTAGATTACAGGGGATAGAGATCCCAAGTCCAAGTAACAGAACAGAACCACGAACAACTATGTACATCTAACACAACATGCACCCAGAGAGCTTCCCGAACAACTGAGCAACACAGAATCACATTATCTGATGCATGCTCTAAACCATTAATACTAGCTCGTCCAAGTTTGTAATTAAACCTAATTAAAGTATAAGAGTTTTATAAATTTAAGTAAGTATGATAAACAAGAAACTATATAGATTCAACTATCATCCGGCCATAAACTATCCAACATGGTAGGTATACAAAACACAGTGTGTTGTACATACATACATAAGTAATTTTCATTCATTCATTCTTTCATAACTAAAGCAACTAAACTACCCACTACTTTTGTGTGTGTGTGAGTGTGTGTGTGTGTACAAGCTGAGAATTCAGAAGCTGATGGAAAAGACGTAATTGGGAATGTGGAATGAGAAGTAAGCACACAACAGACCAGCCCGTTCGGTCCTCTTCACTGTGGCTCTGAGGCACCTTACTGACAAACTAATACACATTGTTTTCCTAGTAACAACAAAATGTCTTGTATTATATATTTTAATAATATATGAGCTTGTACATGGTGGTCAAATTGGTCTATCATGACTGAAAACTATTTGTTTTTTTTCCTTTCAAAACTTCCAAACCTTTCCCCCCATATCTTGTTTTTTCCCTCACTATGGGACTGCATTATATATCTACGTGTAAAGGTGGTATATTCCATCCATGTAGCATCCACAGAAAAACCGTAGAAAGATAAAGACTTGTCTCATCTTCTTTTTTTTTCTGCTCATTTTTACGCTATTGTATACCTATGCTTGTCCGTATGTACGACACAGCACTTAGGCTTGGGAGCTGACTTTGACTGAGCTCATGAATTTCGTGAGATGCGAAGTTGAAGATAAATGTGAGTCGGAAGCCAGTCTGCTAATTCTTTCGCAAAACCAAGTCAAACTGGTGGGGGTCTCGTTTTTAGCTGACAACCAAGAGCTCACCTCATGCTTAATTTACAGCTAGGTACATTGGCCAAGCCAAGCCAACAACACGCTCACACACACACAAATGAATTGAATTGATTATCCACATATCTCATCTCAAGAATCCAATGAAATAAATCTCTTGATCATCATACATAGGAAAGCACAACAGAGAGAACACTGCCATGCTATGCCATCCATTTTTTTTCTATTTATGAGAAGAGAGCATATAGACACAACACATAGACTCACACACACACACACAACAACAATTTTAGCAGAAGTTGTTGTTCTATGCCTGTTTCCCCTTAAATTTTCCACAATGGCTTTGGCAGCAGCAGCCGCCGCCGCAATACAGATACATTTGCATTATATCAATTTGGTGAATCCCAGAATCCTCACCACAACCGCACACCCTTTCAAACGCAGACTGTACTTTACAAATTAAAATAATTAAATGACACTCAAGTCATACACCTACGACTGCGACTGGTCGTGAGTATCCGTAAAAAATGTATTGTGCAGCAATGCAATGGAATGGAATAAGTAAATGCGTAGGAATGGTATAGGAAAAGGAGAAATGTTAAAAAAATAAATTTGAAAAACTTGCACTTTTCGGATCTGCCCATTGACCAGTTCAGTGGACTTTACATGGAAGAAAAGAATGAGAGAGGAGACCAGGCCAGGCCCTACTGACATGACATGGCTATGCTCACTACCTACCAACCTACCTACCAACCTAAAAGAGGAGGGTTGCCATTGTCATGCAAAGAAAAGGAAGAAAATAAACAAGTCGTGCGATAATGTGCGTAAATACACACCAACCTCATGCACCACCACCACCACTACTAAACATGTCGACGGTTAGAAAAAGGCTGAGACGCACTCTGCTCAATAAATTATTCAAATGAATGCCATTGAAACTGGAAAAGGACCGTTACCTGCTGAGTTCCGAGTTCGTAACTTACAAAACTTGGACACTCTTACTACACACATGTACTACTACTACGACGACCACTACCACTACTTCTACTACTACTACTACTACTGCAGGTGTACGGAGCCACACATACCCCCATAACACGAGCCCTATCTATATGTACCGTAAACTCTCTAATAGAACGCCCGCGCACTATTCCATTCAGCCCCTCGGACCCCCGCGTACAATTAGAG
>JAQFZC010000460.1:0-50321 GCA_034695205.1 Dicyrtoma fusca
GGCTTGTGGACTGATGGACAAATATTCTTAATGGATGGTTGCGTGGTGCTTGCCGGGTGACACGAAATAATTATACAAATGGAAATCCACTGCATTACTTTACTACATTTAACCTCAAGTCATTAAAGGAAGGCTTTTAATAATTACAGTTTTGCTTGTAAACATCCAGTGATTTAAAATTCAAATCATCATTTTGTCATCTCTCTCACAATTCACAATAGAATAACTTAGCCTGGGACATTACAATTTTGGATTAGTCAGTCAGGCAGAGTTAATGGGGGATAAGGATGGAGGAGACACAGGATATTGTTTGAACCGGTACGGAAATATCCTTCATTTTCTGCATCAGGACAGTGCTCCACATTACACTTGTGCTTTTTCAAATAAACATATTTCAAAAGGGATTTACCTCAAATTAAGCAGGTATTTTTTCACGTAGGCAGGTAACTATACCGTACTAGGTAAGTACATATACATACACACCGTGGCTAGATGCAGCCACTATTGCTATAGCTATGTTGGGTATTTCGTGGGGAAGCTACCTTGAAACATCATTAGATTTGATTTTGTAAACGGAGAGTAAACGGAGTGCCCGAACACAAGGGAGTCCAGAGCTGTCACGGAAATCTTAAAAATCCTTACCTACTACACTACGTCGAGCTGTAAATTAATATTTATGAAAATCTCCAAGAATCATTTTCTCCATCCACAGTAGCTAAGAATAATTTTAAAATTGAAGGTAAATACTACACTAGTGCTATGTAATACCGTTCGTTCAACATGGTAGCCGATCATTTCCCAAGCGGCTTCCACCACCAGTCCCCCCATATCTATAGATAAAATGTAGATGAGAGAGCACTCTGTTAACTGTTTACAGTAAAATAATGAAAAGTTAGTTTAACTGATGGGCCCACCCGGATTCTTCCAGGCATACAGTAGGTTATGATTTTGAGTGGAAAGTGGAGGATGATGAGGAAATTACAGGTGATTTGTGATGGAAACAGCCACTCATGCCGTCATCTACTCACGCAATACCTTTTGCCAAAAATTTAACACAAAAATCAAAATACAGCCCAACAAAATGTAATCTTATATTCGTATAGTATTATTTCGTTTTTTTTTGTTTTACTTCTCATACTATCACTAGATCGGAAACGTGATATTTACAGTATTAAGCTTACATACGAACAGAGTACAAGCCTTATTTCACTTTAAAACTATTTTTTGTACCCTGTTTGGGGCAAATCGTGCATTTGAGGTGAAATACGTGCCTCCTCCAGTCCTAGACACACGCAACATTAAGTCACATGAAAAGCATTCTTTCCTTGTTGTGGGTCTTGTGCTCTGTAATATATCTCAGCCGGGGAAAAAAGTGGAAGTAACGCTACAGTCAAAATATTTGGTTTGAATTATTTCAAGTTTTTTTCTACTTAAAATTTGTCGTGTCTAAATGAATAGTGTAATGACACAGGCTATTCCCTTATTCTATTAAACATGAAGGTAGAGTAATATGTAAAGCAATGGGAAAATATGAAGTGTGAGTTGAGGAATGAACTTTCTTTATGCGTCCGTACTGCTGTGTGTCATGTGGTAGGTTTCTTAGGTACGTGCTACAGACAGTGAGAATGAAATAAAAGTTTAAATTTAAAATGAGAAAAATATTCTAATAACTCATACATTGTGACTAAGTTAAGTTGTTGGTGCCCTTAGGATTTGGCTTTTGTGTCTCAGTCTTTTGTCATTTCCCTAAAGAGCAAAACAACAACGTAAACGTAATGGTAATGACACTTAAATGTTCTCGAAAAATGCTTAAAGTATAGTTGTACAGGCCATACTTAATACTTACAAGTCCATATTATGGAAACATAGCCTTAGCCAAAAATACTAAATGTATAGTTTTTACTAATCGTGAGTGTTGGGGCTTGGACCATTTAAGCATTAGCATCTAACTTGACAAATACATAGTATGGGAAGCATATGATTATTTTCCTAATGCACGTTTTCTACGCAATAAATAATTACCCACATAAACGAAGCGTTAAATACAAGAGCGAGAGACCCACTATTTAAGTACCTAATGTTGGATCCTTTACTAGTCATTAGCATAGCATAGACTACTTATCTCAGGCAGGACCAGACCAGAGACCAGGGCCTGACTCCGTCCATTGTACGAATATGACGAATAGAATGGAATTGTTACAGTTTCCTCAACCAAGTCTACGAGTAATCGTAGTAATTGCTACTCTGGGCCTCTTGCTATAAAAAAAATTGTGGGGACACGGAGGTATCAATTAGCATACATTAACGACGTGTGTCGTACATTTAAAAAATAGCTTACGCTTTTACGTCGTATTATTAAATCCCCTCAATGTTTTTTTTTCTCACTCGACAATATCTGTATTTCAAGGAAGAAAAAGGAATTAACACTTGAGTGTATAGATATGCTTTGTATATATACATAGGTATGACCCACGGTTATATTTATATAGACTGGAGACCATATGCAATCTTAAACTGCTCTTGGGCTTATGCCGGAAATTTGCTACTAAAAATGTAAAAAATTCAAAAACAAAGTGTTTGAATCTTAATACTTTTGGGGGTAGTAACCAGCCCCAGCTATCTCTCTACCTACGTCAGTCATAATGGTAACTAAATGTAAATTCTGTAGAGGCAGGCATCAATCTCGTACATGTACGAGCAGTTTCCTCATAAAAAAACGGATATTCATTATAGCCTTATGGAGGAGGTCCCTACCTACCTAGAGATACGTCTGTGTAACTGTTTACTTCACCTTCCACATTAGGGGCCTTGCAAGTATGACGGAATGCAATTTAGGTTAGAACATAGCTTTGAAAATGGACAAAACTAGTAGCAGTGCTTTGAAAAAGTGTAAAACTACGATAGTAGCCTTTTAAAACATTCCTAAATAGATTTCAGCTTTTTGATAGAGGGTTAAGCATACAATTATTGCTTTTAAGAACTCTAAGGAGAGATTTTAACGTTTGAAAAAAGTGGTAAAACTCAATATTAACATTTTTAAAGCATGCGAAAGTAGATTCCGATATTTTGAAGCAGTGCAAAAGATAGGATTTGCACGTTTACAAAAATCCATCTCTATGCCGCCATAGATTCTGACTTTTTTAAAATACTGAAATGTCATACTTTGTACTTTTTTGAAAGTCCAATTTTAAGTTTGGCTTCTTTCAAAACCACGTTCTGTCATGTTTTTGCACTTTTTGAAAGCTTTTTCTAACCCAAATCCTATGGAGTCATATTTGAAATGCCCCTTACCCTGTCTGCATCCACTACTACTCATTGTTCCTATTAGGTACATAAATGTGTAGATGGTGTTATTGGTTCTTGGTACACACACAGTACTAGATTAAATTAGAGGTAAAAGATCAAAAGCAAACTATTAAAGACTTATTAGACAGATAAAAATCAGGATTGGGAAACATGTTAGGAAGTACTTACACCTCATGTACATGTTGTGCTCTGGCGATGGATGGGTAATGAGAAGAAATAGGGGAGCACCAGACACAATGTGGCTCTGTATGTACCTATCTACATTCGTAGACTTGTACAGCAGAGCGTCAATCTATCTGTAGCTTGAACAAAGTACAAGGAAAGAAAGAAGGGACAAGATTCATTCCTTTTTTGCTCATTGAATTTCCCTGGTTAATGAGCTTATGTTTAATTCATGAAAATCCTAAATGACTGTGTGGTGGGGAAAAACGTTTAAATAGCTTTCTCACTTGTCTGTCAAGCCTGAGCCAAGCAAGAATAATCAGGTTACTTCAATCTATCTACTGCGAACAAATACGCTCTTGTGGTACACTGTAGTAGGTTTTGGTACATAGTTGCAATAGGAATTCCTAGTATATTTAAGAACAAGGAAAATGTATTGGAACATATTCACTTAATTATTTCTGTTCCGTGCTATTACTTCAGTAATAACAGTCGACATTTGTTTATTGCATTGGAGCATATTTACCATTAATACGGGGTGATCTTTTGATACGTATCAGTAAGCTTCATTTGTTTCACGGGTTTAAAGACTGGGCTGAAGTTTAAATTTAGTTCAAATTCATAGGGAAAGGGAAAGGGACGTTTTTATTCCCTAAATAAAAGTGTCTCCACAATGAATTTACCTGCCCATCTGTTAATTGGCACCAGCAGCGTTGATGATGCCTTGTGTTCTATTATACGATCCACTCCTCTGATATTAAGATGTTTCGTCCTGATCCACTCTGAGTTATAGTTACGGGGGATGATTAGACTCACTCACAATCAGGGGCTGACTCGTGACAGCTTATTGAGCACCTTTAAAGGTGTAAAATTCTCGAACTTTCTGGAAAACACAAACGCGTATTACGCATATAGGTAACCATCAAATAAAGATAGACGTATAGAGTGCTTTCCAAAGGACCAAAAATCCCTATATTTAGTATTGAAAGTTTAAAAATAAAATATGAGTAGACAGTTTTTTGCATGTTTTTGGAATCGTTAAAGTGTGGATAGAATCCCTTGCAGCCTCAGTATCGATCACTGAAATAGTTCGAAGCTATTCGGTAGGTATGTAGTATGTAGGTACTTTTGTATGTATCTGGTTTAAGTACCAGCTAATAATTTTACTGGTTTCGTGTTACTTGCCCCATTGACACGAAACTATATGACGTACATATGCTATAGGCTGGTAGTACAAGTAAACAAAACTTGAGGCTTTCCCATCCACCACACATGCACTTAATTCTCTCAGGTGAGGTTAACTACGGGGAAGGTTACACCCAGAGGTGACACCAGTATTAGAATTTATCACCTCATTTCCGGCCAAAATCACGTCATCCAACTAATGAAAAGTTCCCTCTGCACTCAGTGCATTGGGAACATAAATATCGGTATACTGTGGGCCCTGTTATAGTTTTGAATTCTGTCATGTTACATATATCGTATGTATAGCCTCTCTGTACATGTGTGCCCGAGGTAATAAAAGTTTAGGTTCAGGTAGGTCCATAAATGTTGCTCTAAATTTAGTTGATAGGGCTTAAGTCTAGTCTAGCACTACATAATTACTAGTATATCGCCGTACTTGCCTGTATCTTATGCATACTCATTCTCATTCTCAAGTGCATCCTTGCGTCGGACGTCACCGACGTCCGTCAAGTCACCTCAGTCAAAGCCAGACTTTGAAAGCTAATTTTTGTAATATGGCACAAGAGCGTGTATATACCTATAGGAGCTATGCCTATAATATTTCCACTTAAAATCTTTGCATAATTCCTAATGTTTTTGGCAATGCATCGTATAAACAATAAATAAATCCTGACACAAGAATGTACCACACTTTCTGCCCCCTTGTATTAATAATTGCATCTTGCATCACACACACGTATGGAAAAAAGACTCGAATTGGTATTCATCCCCACACTACTATTTGTATAAAGTCTCTCCCCCCGTGTTTTAATTTAATTGCAAATATGATTACAATAGCTTTATCAGTATTAATATATGACCACCTTCAGAGATTATAATTTCCATACATTTACACTCGTGTAATTTGTAATTACTCCTGACCAACTTCCCTCTTGGTTTAGCAATTACCCTCACCTTCCACACAGAATAGGCAGACACAGACACACACACACACAGATAATGATTTAAGGTAATCCTAATGCCATTTTTAAAATTGAGCTCCACAGTCCCAAACTCCCAAAGAAAAACCAAAACCAATCTTAAGATGCGTGTGTTGTATCGTAATTAAATTGAATTATACTTGAAATTTCATGGGTGAAATATCTGTACGTGTGACTAGTTACAGGGGCGCATACGGTCAGTCTGATTGATACTCAGCTCAGGCTTTCTTGAGTCTGGATTTGTACTCAGCTGACCCTTTTGGTGAAATTCCAAGTAAGTCTGTATTCCTATGTAATATGCATGAAAAACCGGGAGTGGAGTCCGATTACAACACACCTCCTGTCGGCCACTGTCGCACTTGTGCTTATGTATACATATCGTCAGTGAAGAAGCATTGTGACGCAAGTACAGTGTCCGGTTGCTATCATTTTGACGCAAGTCCCAACACTCAGCTGTTTACTTGTGATTGTGTATAAAAGTGAAGATACCACTTTTACACATTTGCAGAAAGTGTACATAGGTATATATGTAGCATTTTTTCTGCTTCTGAAACGTGCAAATACCATTTTTGCAGTTTAAAAAAAAGTTTTCCTGCAATCTGCAATCCTTAAATGCTTCTTTTACTACGACATGCCTTATATCCTTGATTTTGTGCTAAAACAGAAAATAAGTCATAGCTTATAGGCATCTACCTGTCTGTCTGCATCTGTGGTAGTTCATTAATATTATCTGAGTGATGCCTACAAATTCATACGTACATGGAACTACTGGGGTACGTACCGCGTACCCTTAAGTCCTTCTGTGAGTACAAGGCTCACTAGTCAGTCTCTCAGTCTCACAATCAAGTTGACGGGCACTGTTACTTCTACTGATAATCTGGATCAAAAGCTGTGATGCTAGTGCATAGTGGTAGCGATCTTTTAATCGTTCTCTAGCCCAAAGCTAAATAGCTACTTACGATTAGTAGAAGTCGAAAGGATGCCACGGCATGCCATTTCACTTCCCAACTGACTGGAAAGCACTACCGATCACAGTGAAAATATATCAACTTTTTATTTAAAAAAATCCGGCACTAACAAATCTGTAAGACGGGGCGACGGTACTTTTTATTTCAGTGATTCCACTGTAATCCATATACCAGAATACCTGCGTAACCTGTGCGTCAGTACCCATTGCCAGTGCCAGTGTTGTGCCTACTTTACTGTACATTAGCTAGGTAGGTAGGTTAGGTACATTGAATTAAATTACTTCATATTTTTGTACTGTGTTCTGTATATTCCCGTCGAAAAGGTAAAGGATTGGGGTGTATATAGACTATACGACAAGGCTTAAGTCATGGTGAACTGGTTCGGTGCTAAACTAAATCTTAGTATTTTTTTTTCACCGTTCCTTCATCCTCTTACGATTAGAATATACTTTTAACTTTTAGCTTTTACATATCTAATCGTAATCGGAAGGTCTGTCTCAAAACTTCTTTGCTTTCCTTCATCATCATCATTATCATCATCATCCGCTATTATCATAGCCTCTCTCTCCTGCGATTAGCATAATATAAAATCTTGTACGGTCTAGCTAGGGCGGTAGGAAAGTAGGGAGCCTTGCAAATATGACGTCATACAATTTGAGTTTGAACAGAGCTTTTCACAAAGGGCAAAAATGAAATAATTTTTTGAAAAAGTGTGACAGTATAGTATTAATAGCCCTTTTTAAAAATCTAGTAGTAGATTTTAACCTTTTGAAACAGCGTAAAACATGCTATTTACACGTTTCCAAAAATTCATTTCTATCTTGTCATACTTGAAAGGCCCCTAAACGGCGGTCTGATAGATAAGCTTCGACTGCTATACTGTCAGTAGTATGGTAGTAGGTAAAGTGTATATGGTGGGACGGTATGGTGTATAGGTTTACGTATGAGATCCTAATGTGTGGTTAAGTTTGGGCTGAGTAGATAGATATAAAGATTAAAATGGGAGGATGACCCCTTCGCTGGCTGATGAGATAATGTACCATTTGTGTGAGAGATTTTACTCTTGAAATTCTCTATGCACTAGTAGCACTAGGATACGGGCTAAACTACCATTACCATACAGATGTATACAATACTTCTTCTTCTTCGTCCAGTGGTGATCTTTTTCCAGGAGACTGAGAAGATCAGATGAGTCCTGAGTGCTCATTAGGCCGCACACAGAGAGTGTCTTCGCTCTCATCTTCACAACCACTTCTGTTGATTGTGAGCTCAGCTCTGGTCTTGTGCAAGCATTACTTACCTGGGTGCCTACTCATATATTTGAATGCAAGTCCATTGGTAAAGCTTACATAACATATGTGTACACTTCACGGGTGTACGTAATATAGCAATACATATAGTTGAACATTACAGATATTTTATCAGTTGATCGCATTTCAAACGAAATCCTCTGTCTTGCTTCTCTTTTTTATCCAAGGAACCTCCCTCAAGATGAGAAGTGTTTGAACTGGGCTGGTTGTGTACTTTCTAAATGTACTCTTTGACTGGTTACATGGGCTGATAGCGTATGTGCCTCCCTATGTAGTAATAGTAGTGCGTGGCCTGCAATTGTAAAATCATCTCCAAAGTAAAAAGCCTGTAAGAGCTGGTAGTGAGAGTGTGTGTGTAGTAATATAGTAAGGCCATCCCGCTACTTCTTTCTTCTGTACGGTATTTCCCTTTGACTTTGGCTACCTTAAATAATCATAATCATACTTTTTACATGTAGACCTACGTGTATTCAAAGTCAATAAATACTCGTGCCTCAAAACGACGATGAGTAGTGATAGAGATCGGTGGAAATTTATGGTTGTTATAAACTAGAAGGCAGTAGAAGGAGAAGCTGTGATTCTCATACAATGTTTTCTCATATTCAGAACTAAAAATATCAGTGGAAAGCATTGGACTGTGCTCGTGCATTTTAAAAAACCCAAATTATTATTTGATTTTCCAAGGAATGGATTTTAGTTTGTAACATCTGCCGGTAGAAGTTTTTTTTCGTTTTGATAGACGTACCGCCCACCTTGTTTCCTTTCTCAATGAGTTTTAAGACTGGCTGCTGTTGTAATATATTTACATAATATATAGAATGCACTATTGTCGCAAAGCATTCGAATTCGAAATACGGTGCTTGGATATTTAAGCTAGGATCTCGAAAACCTCGGACATGGTTGGGTTTAAAATTTAAAAAACTAGGATCATTAGATGTTGCAAGCCATGATTGAGTCAGACTTGATAAAACGGGGCTTTTGCTGGCTGTTTTGAACAATAAATTGTAATAAAATACTGCTTACAGACAGGGATTAAAAGAATGTTTAAATCTGTACATTCTTTTAAAAAGTCAATTTATTTCAGTGTAGAATTAGACTTGAAATGTCGGTCAAACTGTCACGTCCTATAAATATTGTGAAAGTAAGGAGAAACTAAAAAAAATGTAGTGCTTAAGAAATCGTCTCAGGAACTTGACATGAGTTGACATTTTATGACTACAAGACACGTCAGTGTCATAAAATCATTCATTGGTTGGTAGGTAGTTGTATAATAAACTACGGTATATGTAAGCAGTGGCAGTGCGTACGTGTCAACTCATTTATATCCCCATGTCAAATAGCTGTGATGTAATTTTCTACCCTCATCTTGCCATGAAAATCCAGTAAACTTATAAAATGATGATTCTGATCACATTTGACAATTAATTTCATTGCTGATCATTTAATTTTCTTCTTGTCATTTTGTTTTATCGTCTTTTTTTTTACGGAAGCACTCCATTTCATTGCTCATTAAATCCAGTGGAAGCAAAGTAATGTATGTACACTCTAATTGACAATTACTCATTTAATTGTGTCTCTGTATTATTTTATGATCTGACTTCTGTCTTCTTGGATGTGATTTATTATTGAAACTGCTATTGTTTTGCTTAAGCTTGCTGGTCTGAGTTTTATATATGAGAGATTGGGATATGCCTAATTACGCACTTACGCTTATGCACACATTGTATATAGTTCCCTAGATTTATATTAAACAATGGAGATATGCTGTACATTGCAGTGCTGATTAAAAACAAATGTAGTTTTTGTTTTCTTTAATTTCGAATGCATGGGTTATTTAAATTTTTGGTACGTGACAATTTTCTTGATTGTACTCTTAGTGTTCATTGCATTGGTGAGGATTGACTTTAGCTTGGGCTTTAGCAAAAGCACTGGTTTTGATGTTCACTCTTGTAAGTTTACAGATTGCGTCTGCAGTAGCTCCTGCTGCTTCGGACTATTGTCGAATACTAAAAAATTATAATTTACATTTGATTGTAAGTACTATTGAAAGTATTCTGTGGATCGTCTTCCATTATTTATAGGCTAACTCTTCAATCTGACCTAGAGATGATTTAAAACATTTTTGCAATTTTACCGCAGTACAGCAAGATCCAGCGGGCATTTTGACTAAAATTAGCTAATTATAATTTAACAGTGACATGGATTTTTATTTTTTGAATTTAAAAAGTTCTATCTGTACTGTATATTTTTAAAAAGTCTATACTTCCACACACAATTCTGATTTCTAAATGCTAGAGATGCTTTAAAAATAGATAAAACACCTCATTTCACGTGTTTATATCCTTCACCGTGGTTAGAACTACAGCAGTTAATTTACGATAAGGCCCTTGAAGGTATGATTATGTATATCTGCAGAGCTCATGCTAGTTATTAGGATAAGGCTCGTTTCCCCGGACTAGAATGGCTCGGTGTAAATTAAATATCTTGTAAAGTCTAATGAATAGAGCCTATTGATATTTCCACAAATGGTGAACAAACAGATAAGTTTTCAAAAAGGTAAAAGTAACACCATAAATCCAATGTTATGGTATTGAGTACAAGAGAAGAGAGATACAGATACAAGGAGGCAAACCCTTTATTTCCTTTTACCTTACCGTACTTTCTGTACTGCAGCCTACAAGGTAGAGATACTTTTAAGTACGTACAGTATACCTATGTAGGTATGTATTCTACTCCCTTCAAAGTTCTAACCGAGAGGGAAGGAAAGTACATACGGCTGGACGGACTGCCCACATAAAAAAAAAGAGAACCGAATGACACTTGCACTCGAATGGAATGGAACAGAGTACAGACAGTACACTTCATTCATTTCATTCATCGTTCAAATCTTTTCATGTCTTGTTTATTTTCATTAGTTTGTTTTGTCGTTATTTTTTTGTTTGTTGTGATGGGGCTCGCTTGCGGGTCCATTGGTCTCCGTCCAGAAGAACGTACCTTAGGTACTTGGTTTCCCTTGTCTATGGAGATAGACAGGTACTTTACACTATTACTATTACGATTATTGCTCTCAGGTAAACAAGGAACTCCAAGCAGAGAAATTTGTTTTAAAGGTTTTATGCTCAGCTCACTTAAGTCAACACGTTCCTTGATAGCCTTTCTCAGTCTCAAATGGGAACTTCCCCATTACTATGACGAGGTCTACGTTATAATGTAGTCAACTAAGTACAGATAGCAGGACGGGCGAGAGTCATTGTATTGGAATAACAAACGGCTGGGTCTGGTGGGTATGGGCAATGGGCAATAAGAACTTATAGAAAATTGTAAAATGTTCCTTCAATTGCCTACTCCGTCTTTTTCAAACTTGTGGTTTCCAAAAAGAAAAGAGGATGAAAGCCAAAGGCGTCCGTCCCTTGAATGAATGAGGTGAGACTTTCTGACGTCAACTAACTAGTAAGTCAGAGCTAAAAGACTTTGGGAAATTAAAATGACCCTTCAAAGTGACATTGCATCGTACCGTAAGGAACCCCTTTGTTTCCTTTGATTGTACAGATACGAGGTATAATATCGTCGGAGAAGAAGCATTGTGAATTAGCTCTAACTTTCCCCTAATGTGATTTTGACGGGAGTCTCAACAAGCAATACATGTTACCGCCATTCATAAAAATGTGTAAATACCACTTTAACACTTTTTCAAAAATAGTAAAAACTGACATTTACACTTTTTCGAAAATAGTAAACCTGGTATTCAGACTTTTGAAACGTAGCCAAACTACCGTTTACACTTTTACAAAAACTTACAAGATTGGTTTTGCACACATTTTTGATAGTTACCTACGTAAAACGTTAATAATTGCCAAGACTTGCCTCACAATGCTTCTTGACCGTCGATGTGTGTAGCGTATTTACAGTTTACTGTACAAAACAGTACAGTACCATCGGCAGAAGGTAAAAAGTCGATTTCAACTCCATTCTAACTACGCGCGTGTATTTTTCTGTATAGAGTGCATTTAGCTTCGGTCCTCGGTTAAGAATGCTGCGGCTGCGGCTATATACTTACCAACATAGGTAGATTATGGATTACTGATAGAATTACCTAGGCACTTCATTATTTAGCTTAGAGAGCTATTTATTTGGCTTTTAACTTTTGTCTACGTAGGTACATCTCGATTTCAATTTAAATGTCGACATTGGACTGTGCGGTTAGTGTTCTTACGAGTATTTTGAATGATGTGACACGTAAACACATTAGATTAGAATTTAGAAGGTATCTAGATGTAGAATCTTATTGTTTGATACTTGCTGGAGACAAAACTAAAAATAATCTAATGCTTCGACTGGGACTGCCTCGAGAACATACCTAGGTAGGTACTCTAATGTACCTACGCATATCAGTACTATTGTAGCCATAGATAGTGTTCACTACGGACTATGAAGAAAAGGAAAATAATGCTATTTGAAGGAAGATAAGCGGCCATGCAGAGATATGTGTGTAAGAAAAACATTTATGGAGATGGACAAACGCTGCTCGACATGACGGTATTGTTTTGCTATCTTTTGAGGGGATACCCTTATCGGGCCACAAAGTGATTGTCGTGCGACACCTTGCCCTGCCATCCCATGCCATACCGTTCACCGTGGCGTTGCTTGCTCTATGTACCTTTGCCCTGCTGGGTATCTGTAGTGTGTACTGTACTGTACGACAGTACAATCTCTGAATCCCTAATTTTTAACACATGATAAAAAAACAGCCGCCTTTATAACCACCTTTGTTTATATAGTATATCCTGATTATTAGTGATTATAGTAACTGACTAGTGAGTGGGAATTACTACCTACATCCAGTAAATATAGTAAACACACATAATATCGTGTGCGTAGCGCGTATCACTGCCCTTGTTATTAGTCTACTCGTTCCTTGGTACTTATTGAGAATTCTCACCGTAAACTTTTATTGAAGTCTACCCAGTTTCATTGCATAATAAAAATGGGAACAAAATCTGTATACCTATTAGTAGGCACTACGCCTCTGTATACCGAATCTGCTACATATTGACACCTTATCCGTAATACCTTGTACGCTGATACAAGGACTGATTTAAATTTGCAGTTTAATTGTACAGATAATGTGAATTTCATTATGCAAGAAAATAATTGCGTAGTTCAAAATTACAAATTAAAAGAATAAAAATTTAACGTGGGAAAAAAGGAATAAGAGATTGATGCAGCTGTCTATACTTGTAAATACCTAACTCCCATATCGAAATACCGTATACTACTACCGTGTTGTTTAATCGTATGAAAAATAGGGCTGTAACAAAGTCTATGTATACATACACTGGAGCTCCGCTAGTTGTGAGGAGGGTATACCGTATTGTACGGACTGGGAATGGGTGAAAATACTGATATTCAAGATCGTAAATTACATAGTCAAAAACATGAGAGAATATTTTTTGTTAAAAATCATTTCTAATTTATTTTAATTGAAAGCTGATAAAGGGAAACCATTGATGGCGGTCTCGGTCTCATTCCCATTCAACTTGATTCTCCTACATTTTTCCAAGAAAAAAGAATCAATTAGTAGCCAAAATGGAAAATTTAAAGAAAAAAAAATGGGGAAAAAGGGCTCCATACAGATAGAAGTTAGTAGTGCAGTATCTATCTACATAATGGATTGAACAGCTACAAATGAAGGAATACGAATAAGAATAAGAATACAGGCTCAGCAGCACATTTAAATTACCTCGTTCTCATCGGATTTTTGAATCCAAGTAGGTTTTTCTACTCCATATGCATTTTCCTCAAGACAGACCTGAAAACGGTTGACGAACCTACCGACCGACCGACCGACCGACACTCACAAATGTATGGACAGGCAGGGAAGCGGATGAAGGAATAAGCTAGAATAAGAAGGAAAAACGAAATACTCATTAATAATATAATGCGTGGAGCATTTAAAGTTAACAGTCATGCCGAGTTGTTAGTGGGCCCTTGCAAAATATGGCATCAATCTAAGTTCCCATGACGCCCTTCATGGGTGGTAACGATGCCTCGAATTTTTTTAATACCTCCTCCTCCTCCTCTCGCCGTTCTGTGTACATTAGATATCGCTTTCCTCTCCTTTCCTTTCATTTGCTTATTCAGTACTGTGCTGTGTGGTGCACTACACTGATAGAAGATGACTATAATGATATAAGTACATATGCAGTGAGCGTAAGTTGTTTCAATGATGAACTGCAGTGAAGTGCTAGCTTCTGCAGCCGTCCAATCTACATCTACATCTGCCTAAACTAAATATTAAATACTAATATTGTAATAAGAAAGGATGGCGCTAACGAAGATCGTTATATTAAGGAACCCTGCAGTTATGACGCCATGCAATTTTGGCTTCAAAACAAAATCTCTTTTAAAAGAAGGCAAACAATGATTTCAACACTTTGAAAAGGCATAAAACAATCAGCTGGCCTTTTTCAAAAGGGCAAATACGGATTTTGTCATTGCAAACAGGTGCAAAACAATAATTTAGCCGTTTTTAAAAGCGAAAATAAGGATTTTAACATTTTGAAGAATAGTAAAATATGGTATTTACTATGTACACATTTCAGAAATATTATTTCCTTGACGTCATAGTTGGAAAGCCCTAAAATGAATAATATTTCTAGTAGCTGCATAGGTTGTATACTTATTGCTAGTGTAGCCTTATATTTCAACGGCGTCAGAGTAATGATACTTAATTCTTTCGTGCCACATTTTGCTCACAGAGTGTTATGCCACCAACGTAAAAGTGAGCTGTGAGGTGCTGCCGCATTTATACATGTATCCGTTTGTATGTAGATTAGGCATGTTTGCATTCACTACCCCTGAAACCATAACTATAACTTAGTGTCCACATTAGTTGAGTCTATGCAAGGAAATAAAATATATTAATGAGCTTTCTAAAGTAATGAAACAATGAATTAGGAATTAATTGTGAGCGATAAAGACAAACGGGGCAACGAAAAAAGTTGCGTCCAGTCAAATGCGAATTATGACCATAGCTATTAACTCTGTAGGTATGCCAATAATATTGCAACATAAAACAAATGGGAATCGAAAATCAACTCAACAACTTGAGCTTGATCTGTAGACAGATGAGGAGTTGTATCTACGTATATTTATGTAGATGTATCCTATATGTGCTTCTACAGTATACTATTCAAAGCCCAGTTCACAGTGAAGCCTATCAAAAGCTCAGAAGATTGTTTACTCTCCTGTCTTGCCTGCTGCTAGCATCCTTGCTGACTCGGTCCATGTATCCATCTTCACTCCAAGTTACTCCTACTAATTTACAGCGTACAGTCGAATAAATTCTAAATCAACTTGAACATCCCCGACTTGACTTTCAACTCCCGAGCAGAGCTAACACTCTAAGCTACATGTATGTATACGCTACCTCCTTTAGCTAAAAGCCCTACTCCCAATCCATTATCATCTGTATGCATGAACGAGCAATGATGAATATTAGAAACCAGAATTTTAAGCTTCATTCCAGTGCACCTGTACAGCTGGTATCTGTAATGTTCTTGTCGTTTCTTTGGAACACTAATGCCTAGTATGTAGAATAAATCTGTATTATGGATTCAAATTTAAACTTGACGCTATCAGAAAAGTGTGCCTTGAGCATCTCACAGTCTATTCTATAGAATTATAGAATTAAAAGTGGGTAGGTACATACAGCATTTATTTGTAAGCTGACTCACATTTTTAATGTAAAAGTCACGATGTTACAAAAGTGCCAAATATTCTAATTACTCATTGTCAAAAATAATTGGTCAACATGAGTAAATAGCAAAACTTAGCATATAAAACTTGCATTTTTATATGCTGCCAATTGTACTTTTGTATAATACAGTGCTGTCTTGGAAGATACAAAATTTTGCAGAGCTGTCTACTTCTTTCTGTAAATAGTACACAGAAAATGTGCCTATACACGTACATACATACGTGTGGAAAGGCGTAGCCACAAAAGATGTTTCCCAAAATGTACACGCCGCCTACTAATAGGTAGGTACAATCAGCACAAGACCTATTCCAAAATAAAATGTAACTGCTAGTATTATGAATGGTAAATTGGACGAGGGGCCTTTCTAGTATGACGTCATATACATCATTTGTTTGAAATTTGCAAGTAAAATGCATGTTTTGCACTCGATCAAGATCAATAAGTTCTATTTTGGTTTGCTACCTTTTGAAAAGGATAATATTACCAGGTTAGTTTTACCCCTTTTTCCAAATTATGATTCATTTTTACTTTTTTTCAAAACTTCTTTCAAAACTCAACGATTTGACGTCATAGTTGCAAAGCTCCTACAGATAAGGGTATCAGAGATGATGTGTGCCAGTGTCAGACTAGGTGAGGGCTTGTATTTTTCAGAGGCTCAAAGTATTTTATAAAATGAGAATTTATCTGTAGACGACTGGGAGGGAAAGGAGAGAAATCGTGGAGGGGCTAGACCTGTAAGATCACTTCGGACGATGAAATATGGCATTAATTAAAAGCCATTTCGTGCATTGACCATCCAGCACTTTGGAACTTCCCAACCAACAGTAACTCTCTCTCTCTCTCTCTCGCCTCGCTATCTATCCGTACTGAACACGGAACATTAGCCACTTATGGAGAATAACACTACATTAGTATTTTCACAAATGATAGGCCCCTCTCACGCAGTTTGTACACTAACAGTACAGTGCTATCGAATAAACTATGCTAACACTTACCAGTGAGTAAAATAAGCAAGGTTACTATATGTTAGCTTATTGTTAGAGTGAGGCTTGGCTCTTTGGGTTCGGCTATGCGTCCGTCCGTTGGATGAAGCTTTATTTGCATGGACTAATAATCCCTACCAATGGCGAATAAGTACGATGGAACAAAACTAAAACTAACGAACTGACGAAGGTAACTCGCACAGATAATCAATTAGATTTGATAGCCTTTCCTTTCCTGTACACGTTGCGCCTCTGGAAATTGTGCATTGAGGGAGGATTAAGTAACGTAGGTATACATATTTACTACATCTCGTTCATCTCCTAATAATTCTTCCCCTCTGCCCACCATATAGTACCACTACAAGTTTTCCTATTGGATCACTATCACGATCACTCGCAAAGCAAAGCTATTATACCATAGCTATAGTATAGTAGTGCAGAGCAATGCAAGTATGACTAATCCAAACAATACTTTGGTGGTATAATGGTAATAATCATGTGACAGTTATACAGATGGATTTAAGAGGTGGATTTATGAGCCTATTTGAACTATAATTACTCCTCCCCATCAAACACTAATTAGATGGCTATTATTCACAAATGGAACACTATACCTCCTCATCATTACTGGAGGCAGCTAGTACAGTGAGATGCAAGTAATTCACTCAAGAGTGAATTACTTGAAATAATTGTACAGCAAACTACCAATGGAAGAGGTGGCGTTTCGATTATCTAAACCTGTATTTGAGAGTTGATATTTTTGCACGCATATTTATTTTAAACTGTCGGAAATACCAGTACTTGCTTCAGTGCGAAATGTAAGACACAGCACAAAATATTTAGCATTGGTTGAAATTATAGGCATAACTAAACCCTCGATGAAAATGTATGGGAAAATTTACAAATGCTTGTAGTAGGGAGCTCGAAAAAATTTATTTCTATTTGTATCGAACGTGTCTACAGACTATAGTAGAGAATAATCGAGCACCCCATGCAATGTGCAAAATATCGGATGACCGCAACTGAGCATTTCCCAATACAACTTTGCCATCGTTAGGCGAGGGCTGTCAGTATTGTACATAGCTATTTCGTACCGAGTGTTTTTTTATGTTTGGGTGGCTTCCGTGGTTATTGTGGATATTGTGGTTTTGTATGTGTGCTTGGGGATTTTTATGATTGAAAGCAAAGTTGCTACGGAGAGCCAAGCTCCGGAGAGCTGAAGCTGTGGAGGAAAGCTCGAAGCCGTGCGTTAGTATAGGAATGAAAGCGACAAGGGGTGAAAATCTTACTGAAAGGGTTTGTGATTGCTATTGCCATTCACAGGTGGTAACAACGACCTCATCCCCTTCTTCACGCGTGTGTCTAATAGCTCCTGATCTTCTCAACTCCTTCTCCTATTTCACAGAACATAGAACTCGGAATTATTGAATCAGAGATCGGAGGCTGCTGGAGCTGAAGTTGGAGTCTGAGCTTCCACATTGTAGCAAAGTATCCAATATGGAAATGGAAACACATGTGATGAAAACCGGGCAAATATAATCGGAAGGGATTTGAGTGGGCAACATTTAAATAAGGGCCTTCATGAATATCGCCATTCTATACCGAACAGATATACATACATATATGGGGAGCGATGGTATTAGATTTGTGGCTACACAGTCTATTTACTAATCCAGTAATGTTATTAATACTGTAAAGGGCTGACTGGCTGACTGACAATAGTGGCTTCGGCGGCGGTGCGGTGGTCCGTGTGCATTTAGGACGCAGTCAGCAGAAGAAGGATTCTGTGTGCACCGTCGATTGCACCTCATTTAAAGTAATTCTGCCCCACCGGCACTTCTTCCACTTCGACATTGAATTCGACGTAGACATGGCATGGACTTCACCCGCCCTATCCTTATTAGTTATTTATATACATATAGCAGCTTCCCTTCCCTACTCGCTACTTCCTAACTCCCGACTCATATTTGTTCAAGCCATTATTTACAAGTTTACAATTACAATTTACAAGCTACGCAACGTAAACACTAAACAGTGGGTATGTAGGTGCCTATGTTTTAATAAGATGCTTTGAATTTTGCCACCATATCGTGGTTGAAGAAGCATTGCGTCCGGTTCATGTCATTTTGACATATATGTAATATGTACGTTCCATCAACCCACTTTTAACTTACAAAAGTGTAAATAAGGCATTTCGCTTGTTTTTTGAATGTGTAAAATTAGTGTATTTGGACTTTTAAAAGATAGGAAAGCGGTTTGCTTTGTTTACGTCCTAAAAATGGTATTTGCACTTTTCAGAAACTGTTATTTATACCTTTTAAAAGTACTGAAACTGGTATTTTCACTGGTATGGTACGCTTAAAAGAAGTATTGTAAAAGAAGTATTGAGATTGGGACTTGCTTCAAAATGGAAGTCAACGGACGGTGGACTAATTTCTGAGTGCTTTTAAGCGGAATATGAACTTACTCTACAATGCTTCTTCATCCACGAAATTATATGCATTCAAATTCGAATTAGATTGCCTTTACTAAAAGCAATATGCCTACCTATGGATGTACTTGCGTATGTATTTGTGTAAAGAATCAACCCAGAGAAAGTAGTGAATGTGCGTACCAACGTTAAAATTAATTAGTGCTGACCATTTATGATGAACGTAATCATACCTTAAATTGAACAGTTGACGTGCGACCACGCTAATGCCCTGCCTCCTGTCTATATCATACTATATATAGGCACAATGAGTCTAAGGATTGAAATAATTACTGAAAAGGATGGTTTTTTGTTGTCTTAATTCCACCATTTGGCAATCCTGATACTGATAACTACTACGGATACTTACCTATTTGCATTTGCATATCCTTATACATAGTCAGTTGTACACACCACTACAAGTCCTCGGTGAAGTAATTTCATGTGGTTCTGGTTAGGTTAATTTTATTTGGGCATGAAAAACAAGAAGCATTAGATTTGATGTCTAGTTCATATTCAAGTAAAAAATGAAATTCAAATAAGCTAAAAGGTAAAAACACTGTTTACTGTTGAAATGTATAATGTACAGAAGATTGCGAGTACAATCCCTACATCATCAGTCAGCCTCACTAGTCAGACGTAGGTATGTACATAGTACAGGTGTTGTGTGTGAGTTGGTTGGAAGTGAGTAAATGAAGTAGATTTACGAAGGACACGAAATCTCGAGAATTTGTTGTCAAGAAAATAAACAGTGAGATATATTGGGGAGAGAGCGTGGGAAATGATAAATTCACATCTGAATCTCCGTCCACTGACAACGTTCATTTTACAACATTATACTGAACAAAATGTACATTACCTACATGAATTCTATGTACCTACCTACCTACTACACTGCTTACATTACCCTGGTTGGCTGGCATTAGCATTGGCTTTGGTTGTTGTGGGTATCCGTGAATTGTGTAGACTGGCAAGAGAGAGAGAAAGAGCTTCCCCACCTGATACACAATGCTCAGTCTTCTCAGTCTAGTGTAAAAATCTGCATCTTGCCGCAGAAGCTGTGTGGTTTCTTTTTGTTTCATTTCTCATTCGAACCGAGGAAACTTTTTATGGAGTCTCTTTACACTCGTTTATTTATTTCCATAATATGTACTGAGCTATGCCCCTTTGCACCTTGGATTGTATGTACATAGTAGAGACCATAGCATAGGTATACATCTTCAATCTTGGTAGTCGGTACATATCTGTGTGTTTAGATTAGATGAGTGTTTTCTATCTGCACTGCCCTGTCTGTCGGACAATAGGAACGCTTTATCACACTCTTTCGTCCGTTTTTACGGATGGTATTCTATAAAAAAAAGTATAATATAGGCATAGCTATACCTACTATACATACGTTTATAACACAGACACCTAAGAATGTGTTCTTAGGAGCATTGTACATATAATGTCATTCCATTTGGGCCTGGAAAGCTGGCTAAAAAAGAAGGCAAATTAGGATTGAACATTTAAAAAAAACGTAAGGAAAAAAGTGCACGTATAATTTGATCATTTTGAGATGGATCAAAACAATAAATCAACATTTTTCACAAGGAAAATGTGTAAATATTTTGTCGTTTAAAAATCAATCTAAACAGTAAATTAGCATTTTTTAAAAGTGCCAATGTGTAAATATTTTATAATTTTGAAATCGATCAAAACAGTAAATTAGAATCTTCCAAAAGTGCAAATACTTATATTTAACATTTTGAGAAAGAGCAAAACAGTAAATTAGCTTTATTCAAAAGTGCAAATACTGATTTTAGCATTGTAAAAAAGTCCAAAACTTGGAATTTCCACAGTTCAAAAAAAACAGAGTCTAACGTCATAGTTGCAAAGCCCCTCTTTAAAGGTAAAGTATAATAGCTACATCCGGACAGTGACAGTTGAACTACCGCAAACTTACTTAGTGCTGGGAAATGTGTTCTTCCATAAATTACAACATTCATTGCTCATAATAATCCATGTTTTCTTCATGTTTATTAGTCTGCAAAGTCTCAAATCCAAAGTCACCGCGCTCTTTAAACTACCGATGAACATACTAGATACGTCCTACAGATACGAATATGCATATTACCATGTATTATTATGCTCATTGATGGCACTTAATGTTCTTAAAAGCTAGAGTAGAGTCACTGTTTCTCTGTCTACTTTTGAGTTTCTTTCGTACGTATACCTACATTGTATGTTACATGGACAGAAACATCCGCCATGAGCATTGCAAGACTGAGCAACCAAGTACGAACAAGGAAGAAAAGTGACGGTGACTAGTGAAGTCTAAGCAAGTAGTTAGTGGTAGGTTTTTAAGATGAAAAATGTATTTTATACACACATGATTAAGCTTTACACAAGAAACATGTAAATCCTGTACAATTATTTAACTCTAGTCTTTTTATTGGATTTATGACCCATTTGCGTCTTTTACTTTGGCACCTTCACTTAAAAAATTCCAACTCACCGCACCGTTTGTTTTTCTTTTTCATGGGGCTTCATGGCCGGGGAATAAAGTACAGAGAGGCACAGAGAGAGAGAGAGAGAGAGAGATACGAGTATTTTGGCATGTGTGTGTTTACGGCCTGCACTTACAGTCAAATACAACGCTAGAATTTTAATAATAAAATGCTCAATCCTTGAATTTGAATGACTTCTTGAGACATGACTGCCAACTGCCAATACAGAATGCAGACATGGCATTTATGGTCCAAATGCTTTACGTTTATCGTATTTCTGTAGAAACTGTAGATAAACATTTTATAGTGTTATGTGGCAGTGCTTTGGAGTGCCGTGGATAATTATTTAGCGCATCATACTCTTATTATACTCATGATAGGATGATTCACATCATTTTGTACAATCTAATGACAATGAATAATTATTACATTTCATTTTACGACTCCATCATGAACTTGTGAGTGGCGTACTGAAACCGAGAAGGGACGCTTTGTAGGTGAGCCCTCCCAATGCGAATCCCGTTTTTCAAATTAAAAAAATATGACCAGAAAAAAAAATGAAATAGCACGTTACTGTCAAGTACCAAATGTTCTATCTGTATGAATGGGAAAAGCAACCTCTACAGCGAATACATATTACCTAGTCTATTGGAGCAGCACGCAACCAAGAGATAGGCATTTGTTTCTGCTCAAGATTGCAATGGGAACCAAATCAATATTAGATAGTATTTAGAAAACAATAATTACTATCATTTGTTTATGACTGTGCCTTCCTTATAGCCTTATTAATTAAGTATCTACCTTGGTACTTGTAATACCTATGTGTACAGATATTTAAATAATGGCTAATGACTCTTTATTGCAATTAGCTACTCAAGCAATCACTCGATTATTGACGAATATATTCGATTTAAATGTCTGTAGGCTATTGCAATTGCGTATTGAGTGACTTCATAAAGTTTTTCTAGTAGCAGCGAGCTTGTAGTACAGATACATAGCTTGTAGTTGTGATACTACTTACATGTTATATTCAAAGCGGAATAATACGGGGAGAATACAGATAAAGCAATTTTATGATTACTTTTTTTGGATGGCTTTTAGGATTTACTGTGCTGGGGTAGTTAGGGCTGCATAATGGCCTGCTAGTTTTTCGGTGCCTTTTTGAAGGAGGCAAATTTGTGGTGTAGAGATGGTCTGACTAGTGAGTGGGACCCACATTTATTATATGGGGAAGAGTAAATTAGATTATGAACTGTAGAAATAAGACAAATGATGATTTACTCGTACAAGTCGTGGAGTGGATTGTCCTAATGTTTAAAGTCTACTATGCATCGATTCTCGACGCCTTCTGGGAGCTCTTAATAGTATGTGCAGTCTATAGTCTGTACTATTGTATAGTAAACTATACTATAGGTATATCAGTAGACTCACATTTCTATAGTGACTGCGTTGATCAGATCGTTGCACTTAAATTCGGTCGAATTCCCTGCTGCTGTCTGTATGGGTGTACGAACCTATGTTGGTACTGCGGTATGCGACCAGGATGTAGGTACGTATATTGTATGCATACGTAAATCTACTAGGTATGTACGTAGGTATTTGTATCTGCATCTCATTCGGATTTATATAATATGTAGATGGGTACCGACTGACTCAAAGTAGGCAGGCACCTAGTTATACAGGATTGGAATAGATTCGATGTTCGGTAATTTGTTCACACAGCTGGCACAACTAATTCTATGTATTCTATCCGCCATGTACAAACATATAGGATGAAGATGATGTAAAAAGGGGACAGACAAATAAAAGGCGTAATTGGTTAATTTTTCACGTGGCAGATTTATGTGTTTGCCCACACTGCAGTGCACTGTGTGTTGACCGTTTCCAAAGGACTCTCGCACCTAAAAATCTGTCTATATGTACATATACCGTGCTCACTGAAAACATTTTCTACCTGTTCTCCAACAATCCAATGGGTAGTTGTAATTAGGTACATCAGATCTGTTTTGAGTTTATAACATACACAGGTAATATAATATGTGCAAACAAACAATCACCCCTTTTTTTTGGTGGATCTTCGGTCTGCCCTTTGAATAATTCGCTTGTTGGCGTACCTTTTTATATTTTTTATTAGGTAATTCATTGTTAATATATTTTCATATTACATCTTTCATTTGTAATCTTTTGGCTCATACTCAATTTTAAGAAATAAAATATTTCAACTGAAAAAAGATGTTTCTATAATGAGGCTCAAACAAATCAATAATGGCTTAGTCGGTTGCTTTGAAATGGTGTAAGTTAAAATTTAGTAGGTATGCTTCAAAAAGGGCAGGGAAAGATTTTGAATGTTTCATTAAAGGGTAAATCGAGGTTTTGAATGTTTTGTCACAACTATAGAGTTAAAGGCAGTCCCTTATTATGCCTCAATAAAATTCTAGAACAAATTTAGAAACGCGGGCCGCTATGTTCGAGAATGGAAAGGCTTTGAGAAATTATGATTGTATAATTGCATCATAACAGAAGCAAGTGGGTAGATTGAAATTTAACGGGTGAGACAAAGGACTAGATTTTACATGGAGCAGTTAATCAAGCTCTAGCCTATTGGGACATAATTACAAATTACGGATGGAGACCAGCCACGCCATGACCACACCCCATTCAAGCACTCTTCCTCATAAAAATCTTGCTAGTCCAACCTTCGTTTTCATTTTCAACCGACTTCCCGCATTGCGGGCTCTGAACACACACTCTCCTACACACACATAAACACAGACCATGAGACGAGAGACAATACAGAGTTACCAGCTCCTCTCGTCCCAGCACCAGCAGCGGAATAAAAACACATAACTTTCTGTTTTCCTCGACTTTAATGAGAGAAATTAGGGAAATTAAACTTTGCTTTCAGTTCGTCCCATTCCTCACTATTCGCTCCGTGGAAATTTGAATGAAGCTGGTCCAGCCCTACTATATGTCTCTCTGCCTACTGGTTACTGTCCTATACTGAGAGTTACTAGGTACATGGTTAGTACTACTCTTGACTCTCCATTTCATCCTTTATAAAATTATTCATATTTATACATTTTTTGTCGGCCCTCGCTGTCCATACCATAATTGTGAGGAGGAACGACGAGAATAAAAAACTAAAAAACAATTCCACGTTTTACTGCGGGAACTGTGGAGTGTAAAGGAAATCGTTTATTATTGTACTTTGCTTTGTTAATTCTCCGTTCCTTTTGAACTCTCAAGCTTTCCAGAGGCCATCCATGATAAGGAGCATTGCAAATATGACGTGGGTAATTAAATCTGGGCATTTGGGCTCCGATAGCTGTTTTGAAAGAAGGCAAGCTAGAAGTTGAAAATGTTTGTAAGTCGGTAGATAGTAAATGAGCCTTTTTCAAAAGTGCAAATAATGAATTTTTACAATCTAAAAAGGGGTAAAACACCACCAAATTAGTTTTTAAAAGCGCAGTTTAGGATTTGAACATTTGAAAATGCGTAAAAATGTAACTAAATCAACTTTTTCAAAAGTGCAAATAGCGAGTTCAGCGTTTTAGAAGATGTAAAACGATAAATAAAGCTTTTTTAAAAGTGTAAATGTCGATTTCTACGTTATGAAAAAGAAAAAGAGCGGTGGTATCTACATGTTCAACAAAATCGCACAATCTATCATATCATAACTGCAAAGCCCCTAATCTATTTTGCCTGGACTCTACCATATACCTTCCTTTACTGTATACCTATGGACTGAAAAAGTGAATGATACAAGTCTAAAAAATATCATGAATAATTATCCGATCAGATCAGATGTTAATCTTGAGGGAGAAAAAGAGAAGCAAGATTCACTAATGATTGAGAATTAACCATTCTTTCTCAACAAATAAACTAAAACAATTCAATATTTTGCCATTGCTCGTATACCGACTGTATGTAGTTTAGGCACATGATTGTGCCTATGAACATGCTTCTACTCTTACCATTGCATTGCTGCACTGGGCATTACATTACATCCGTCCGACCAGTTATATGTCTCCCATTAGCATATCGTTAGGAGACTTTCATGTTCAGATGAAAGGCAGGGATAAAATGATCCAAGCGTATTAATTGTGAGCAGAAAAAAAACACAAATGAATGGTAGTGGTAGTTGGTACATAGTTGGAGCGATCGAGCGATGGTCGTTGCTGAAGATGAAGAAAGAAATTTGTTATTGTATCATTCTCGCAGTCATTCAATCAAGCACCGTCTATTCTAATTTCTAATTTAAAATCGAGCAGTGCCCATACGATGCTTAAGAGGATCTCAGTCCATCCCGCGCCCATCTCATATATCTAATTGTAAGAACAAACTTGGAAGGGTAGGGAGCTGAGAATGGAGGAGCAGAGCGAGAGCCACACACACTCATTAGCATTACTATTTGTCTTCCAACTTGTCTCATCTACATCGATATTGTAATCAGGGTAATTTGGAAATAAAGAGTGCCACTGTATTGGTATGTACTGTTTGTATCTACCTACCTAGGTAGGCTGGTAGGTATTTTGTATAAAGATGTAGTAGGTGCAGTCAGGGTGGCTTTTGAAACTGATATATATCGGCAGTTGGCTAGCGGATTGATGCAGTATAGACTTTGAATGAAATTCTAATTATTTCATTTTTGTAGAACATGACTAATGATAAAGAGGAAAATTATACGACAAGAAAAAATAATTTCAAACTCATGCAAATTAGTGGACACCCTGAAATCAAAAATCAAAATCGACCTACAAGTCAATTGTAAAAGGAATTTTTCAATCTTTGATTTCCCCTCAAATCCCTCTTCGAATGCCTTAATCACTTAGTTAGTAGCTTCATCATTATTTGCTTCAGAATTTTAGCTCCTGCTTCATGGCTCCTTGCATTTTTGGCAGTTAGAACTTTTGTTGCAATCAATTTAAGTACAATCCGTAAGAAGTATGCCTGATTATGGCCTTTTCTACATCTGTTTTTTTTTCGTTTTGCATATTTTCCTTAACTACCTACCCTCAGTAGAGATAGCCTCTTTAATTCTAGAAAATTATTGCAGTATTGTTGTTTGTATTGTATGCTATTTTTCTTAGCAGGAGGCTGGAAGATCTAATTTTGTTTAAAATCTACTTTGTAATGAAACACCCCACTATTTTATTTTACAGTGTATGCTGTATTTAGGTACCGTAAACGACCGCTTAATGGCTCTGCTCGCTTATTAGGCCCCCTTGGGACTATTAAAGTATTTTTGCTATAGTTTGTCTACACATAGACCCCTAGTCAATCATTAGCTCCCTATTTTTTACTTTTTGAAATGCTAATAGCCGTGGGCCAAAATCGGTTGTTAACGGTATTTGTGTTATATTTTATATTCATAGTATGTATGTTCCTAGGTACCTGCCATCAGCTTCAAGCTCCCTACGTGCTCAATATTTTCCTTACTTTATTTCTATTTTCCTTTGAAGCCGTGAAATAGAATACGGAGCAGTGAAAGCAGACGGAAACGATTATACGAGTACTTGCAATAATGCATAGAGCATGTATTAGCTTTCGAGAACTACACTCATTGAAAAGCGTGTAGAGTGTAGAGATTTTGTAGGTGATTGCTTTTCCAACGTGGTATGTACATACTAGCAGAGTACCTATGTTTTTTTTTGCTTTCTTCGGAAGTGTCCCCGGTCGTTTTCACTCCCAATATCGTGTTGGGCCAAATGAGAAAAAACTAAAATTGAGACGTGCGTAATGCGTTGGCGTAGAGGGTGCTGTGTTCAGAGGCTTATTTTTGAAGGCGTTATACGAGCGCATGATGTAATTATGTGTACATGTACAGCTCATACTCAACTCCCTATCGACGACAGAGTACAAGTATAACATACATTTATAGTGTTAAGCATTTCCATGGAATGAAGGTGGGTATTAGGGGCTCTGCAACTGTCATATAACTATTAACGGTTTTTTTTAAATGTGCCAATACCGTATTTTGAACTTTTTCAAAACGTAAAAATCATTATTTGCACTTTTGAAAAGCTAATTTATGTATTGTTTTATACCATTTCAAAATGTTAAAACCCATATTTGCTGTTTGAAAAAGGCTACTTCACTATTTGACGCCTTTTCAAAGTGTTTAAAACATTGGTACTGAACTTCTAGAAAAGGCTAGTTTATTGTTCTCCGCCTTTTAACAATGCTCAAATTCTGATTTGCCTTCTTTTAAAACAGTTTTCCAAGCCTAAATTGTATGACGTCATATTTGCAAGTATCCTTTGCGATAAAGTCAAGACGCTTAATAGGTACCACGAGTGCCTTTATAAATACAATAGCAAGCACAAGTGCAGTGTTCTCCTGGTACGTGTTAGTCAACTAAATACCTTTGCTAGCTATCTACGTATACGTCACTTATTGCATTGTGCTCTCATTCTCGCATTTCTCTCCACTCGTGTCAATTGTCCCCACTTTCCAAGCCCCTTTCCCTCGCCACAGTAGCAAAACAATGCACTGGCTTCGAGTACAGGGGGTTGAAGAAAAAAAGGAACTCACTCGAATCCTCACAATCACAATCGTCGCATATGACTATTCTAGATTTCAGTTTGAATCTCACTCTGCTCTGGCTCCGACGATGATAAGGACGGGAAAGAAAAAGGTAGGAGAGAGAGAGAGAGAGAGAATAGGATTGCAGAGTGTCCGTGAAGTAATAATATAGCCTGCGTAAGTGTGAAGGTTAGATCAATAAGAAAGAAAATGAAAGAGGAAATGGGAAATCGAGGGAATCTTCGTTGCGATCGTAAAAGCAGTGCGAGCGAAAACTGTGATGATCTTCAAAAGGTCCCATTGATTGCTCACATACAGAAACAGAGGGTGTAGAACTGTAGTGTATAGTGAGCTATGCATTCGGATATAGTCTATAGGGGGCCCCGCTACATGTATATAGACCGACCTTAGCCTTCCGTGTTCCATGATTCCTTCCATCCAAAGGTTCTTGATATAGAACAGGAGGAGAAGGAGAAGAGAAAAAAATCCATGGACGGTGTAAAGCGGGGTCATGTAGCTGTCTTGTCACGTTCGCTGCCAACCGTGCCGCTCCTACCATTCTGCTAATTTATTCATTATTCGCATCAAAATGTGTAATAATGATAGCGACATTAACTTCCGCAGTACTCAGGAGGGCTTTAAAAAACATCTTGCATTACCAAACCGATTCACTCCTTCGGAGAAGCGCCTTCTTTTCTTACGTGTATTTTTTTTCTCGTTCTCTCTCTGTCTCTCTCTCTCTCTCTCTCTATGTCTCTCTCTCTCTCTCTCTCTGTCTCTCTCTCTCTCTGCCTCTCTCTCTCGCTTCTTGGTCCTGTTCCCCGTCCTGATCTCGTCCTGCATATGCCACTGCATATGGATGCACAGGCATATACATCCTTCTACTACAGGTTCCACCAAAAGGGTCTTGCCAACATGACGTCAGTCAGTTTGGGGTGAAGTGAGTTAGTTCCAGAAATGTCAAGAAATGAATTTGCTCGCTTATAAAAAGGGAAAGCATCAGATTGCAAGTTTGAAAAGGTGTAAAACATGATATAACACCATTATCAAAAAGGGAAAAACCTGAATGTAGGATTTTGAAAAGGTGTAAAACATATCATTAAACTTTTTGAAAATGGGCAAAACGTAATCGTAACATTTTGAAAAGTTATAAATAATTATTATATTATGCTTCAAAAAAGGCATAACGTCATATTAATCCAGGTAGGTACCTAAAAGGTGGAAAACACGATTTATACAAGTTCTCAAAACAATTATTCCACTTCTATAGCGTTAAATATGGAAGGCCCCAAACCAAGATTAAGTAGGTGCATACTTGTGTAGACCAACTCTGTACTTTCAGTACAGTTCATACTTTCACAGGAAAGTACCTACCTACCCATCTAGTATGTAACTGCATAGGCTTACATACATATACCTACCAACGTCTATTTCTGCAGCGCGTATCATCATCATACCATACCCGCGTAGACACTCATTCTCATACTGCATTTGTCTAATATGTAGTGAAGAGAGCTGGCTAAATAACAGTAGAGGCTGCACTGTACTAACTCTGTGCAGATGCAGATACGTCTTCCAAGAAAAAGGAACTATCTCTTTCCGTCCTTGTACATAGACAAGGAAAAGGCATCAAGTGCTTTCCATTTTATTTTCTTTGAAGAAAAAAAAGCGATGTAATGTTGAATGTATGGAGTAGCTATGCATTTCTCTGTCTATTTCTCAGTTCCTTATTTCCTCTTCTTTTTCTTTTGCTAATAATATTCTAACTCGAGGAATTCCTTCCACTTCTTTTATCATTGCTGCGTGGAGAAATGCCTTCTTCTCAGTTTCAGCTTTAGCCAGACTAACCATCAAGTTAACCCACCAACTTGTTATATTATGGATGTATATGTACCTATACCAACAATCCAATGTACAGCTATCATGCCTACTGCTGCACCAAGGCAAGTCTAGCCAAAGTAAGAAGCAGAAGGAAAGCAAAAGGCACAAGCCGCCTTTTATTTATTCCCTTAGCAAACCCAAGGGGCTTCTCTCCTTACTCCTTTCGGATATATATTTCTGTTTCTGTCTTTGAATATTTCCTTCGCAATTTATTCTGTCCGCAGTGCAACCGCTAAGCCACAACGTTTGTACCAGCGTATTTATGTACATAAACGATAGTAGTAAGCCTATACTGTACTTTTCAACTACTACCCATATTGAGGCAGTGTACTTTCAGATTTTTAATGGAGATACTGGGATATATCGGTAGATTTGAGTTCGATCCCTTTTTTTAACTGCATAAAGAATAGTTGAAAATACTTATGAATCAAAAATATAGCTGTCAACGTGGGCATTTCATAACTTATTTACAGAATTGAGAACATGGAATGAATCTGCGATATACTGATAAAACTTTCTTAGTAAAAAGCAGCTGGGAAATTCGGGGCAACGCAATACACATTTTGCAACCAGGGGAAGCTTCTGAAAATTGTTGTTAAATAAAAATACAGTTGTGTGGATAGCATCTTCGGTGTTTTTTTTTGATTTGTGAAGTGAAACAAAATTTGATTAAATAGGTACTTGATGAGATACATAGCCTGCACAAATAAACCAAAAAAGAGCCCAAGATTGTCTATACTCTACTGTCATAATGTACCTGGCTAGGTTAGGCAAATGGTAAGTGTTGACTGGAAATGTGGGGAATCGTGGCGGAGAAGCTGTTTCTCGAGACAGATGAGGTATAAGAAATGGACTCGGGAGCTTGCAGGAGGAGTAAAAGTAATTATTTTGCGTGGTTGGAAGCATGAAAAGATAAAGTTGGCCGCTGGGGATCTCCTGTCCAAAAATGGATTTATATGCATTCAGATTTTGGTGGAAAGTAGTGTACGGGGCAAGAGTGCTCAGTGCAGTCCCATCGAAATATTATTAGTGAGTTTACTCATCATCCCTGGTTCGCCCTGGCATGCCCTGTTCGGTGGTTGTGAAGAAATTTATCGAGCTGGGAAGCTGTCTCTGTATGGAAGTGGCAATTGCAATCTGTGTACTACGACTGTGAGAAGTGCCTAGTAAGTAGTAAATGGGACGGTGTTTGGGTGTTGAGTGGTAGAGTGTGGGTCTGGAGCTTTTCCCTTGGCTTTCCTTCAATTTTAGTTGAAAATTTGTTGGATGAAGTGTCATGGTGGAGAACTGTTATTACAATGTATTAATTTTATACCAGACTTCTGACAAACAGGGAGACGATAGATGTGTGTACACTGCACAAAGCCAAAAAAAAATAAATGCGCCTACTGATTTGGATATACCAGCTATATAGCATTAGCTATAGATACCTAGGCTATACTTGTACATAAAAAAATACAAATATAAACCTTCAGTTTATTATTAAGTTGATGGCTTATGGGGAAATGAAATGGGATGGGTTCTTGTGGGCTGCTGCTGCTGCTGCTGCTGTGTGTATGAAGATGATGGGCCCTGCCCTTTTTTCATCTGAAAAGTAATAGATGTTTTGTGAAATTCTCCTTGTAATTTACCTCTTTGGCGGCATCCTCCACTCGGCACGCAAGTTTGAGTCGTGCTTCAACATTTGAGAAAATTATGTACCTCCTTATCCTTACATTATATCTTGATTCCATGTTTTGTTTGTCTTAATTCATTCTAATGGAATTTCAATTGAGGAATTCCCTAGAATCTCACATCTTTCACAATTATTATTGGGGAAATATTTATGGCGGGGGCATACAAGTCTATTATGGAATATATTATAGGTATATACTTTTTATTTTGACAGATTTTGATGTTTGGCATGTTTAGATTAGAACCTATACAATGGTTGCACAGATGGCTGCTGTATGCCATAACCATGTCCCAAGCACACTGCAGTATCGACATCGGCAAATACCAAATACGTTTTACCTACTGTCTTTTTGTATGTTGCACTTTTGCAAACCTGTCTGTCTTGTCAGGCTGTCAAAAATTATCAGTTGTCTTATTAAGCTCTTGCTTAGTAGCTCGTGGTCGCTGCGCTGGTATTGCCATATTCCTGTTTCGAAAGCCTACCTCAGCCACTAACTGTTCTCCCACTAATTATCCCTTGTACTAACATTAAGACAGTGCATTAAATTTTTAATTCTTATATGTAGATTGTTTCCTTCCCAATAATTGCCGGGGAATTAAATACAAAACAAACACAAATTTCTGCATTTATATTGAAGTAGATTGGTGGGGATGGATGAGGGGGGGGGGTGTGGGGTTTTGTGAGGAAAGACTGTATCATGAGCTGTACATAAATTATAGGTAGGTATGTTTGAATTTGAACTGGAAAACCAGTTTTGGATAATTATTTGTTTATTTTCCTTTTCCCATTTATTGTTGTTTTTTTAATGATTGCATGCATAATAATGTATAATTACAAATTCGATTTTGATTTCCACCATGCCCTCACAGCTCTATATAATACAGTAACAGTAGTGTATGATATTACCTATGTGCTTATGAGCTTATAGTAACGTATAGGTATGCGTAAAACCAATGCAGGCCTTAGCTTATTAGTTATTACCATTAGTAATGCATATGCTTATTATAATGCACTTACAGAACGTTCTTAAAAAAATCAAAGTGTACTGATGACGGATAGTAACATATCTTACCTAGTAGAGGCAGACACTCGAGCAAACAAAGTAAGGCAGTACATACATATATGTGTCGGATATTGAAATTGAATTGAATGGTTGGTTGGTCGGTTGGGATGCTAGTTAGAAGGTTTTTTTTTCTTCAGAATTTATGTAAATATGACTAGAATTTTTTTTATAATCAATGTCCTTGCGTCTTGATTGATTGATGGATCCAGTAAAAATGTCTAATGTCTCGGCATTGGGATTTTTAAAAAACCCCAATTAAACTTGGAAATCAGGTTTTTGAACATGCTACCGTTTACAAAGGAACAACTAAAACTACAAATGTTCACATTATCACAGATATGGCAAAAACCTAAAGTGGAAAAGTTATGATGTACCATGGAGCATTATCATAGAAGTTTCATTTGTCATATTTTACACGGTTATCTCCTTATAATCATAGTCTTAAATATGACGCAGGAGAGTTCAAGTCAATATCTGTAAGCATCCTTCATTCAATTAGCCAAAAATGCTAGGGCACTTTCCATGCATTACACTGCACGGGCATATGTAGCTTATAATGGCAAAGGTAACTTTAATACGCTCTGTAGGTATGTATGTAGGTATATCTCTATGAATAATGTAAACCAACCACCTATAATTTTATAGCAACCATAACCATACTAGTAGACCATAGAAAAAGCTTTTAATTCACGGGCCAAAGTACGCACGCATTCTGACTGCGACTGCTATGATGCTCTTAGATTCCTTTGGCCCCGTAATGTATGTCCATTCATACACATAACTTCCTTGTTAACTATAAATCCCTTCAAGAATTAAAACGATAATAATTTCAGGTTAATTTAAACATTTACAGATATGACTTGACATGATGTAGGTACGGGGGCATGGTAATGGTAAATGGTAGACTGGGAACTGGGAATGGCAGTACTTATTGTACCTGAACATTTCCCTCCTTAAATTTTACAGTTTCCTAATTACAGTGTCTCTGTCTCAAGACATGATCTCCCTCCACATATTAGGAATGGAATGACATCCACACACCAGTACCAGTCCCAGTCACATATTATATACTATCTCCTACTATATCTACGATCTCCTATAAAAATAGCTGCTCCCTCAGTCCCTCACAGAGCCCATCACTGGGTCATTAAATAAAACGGGTGCACTTTGAAGCTATTAAAAATAATGATGGCATTTTCAACTCAAGTTAGCTCCCTTTAAGATATTAGAATGTGGCATAAATTGACCGCACACGCTCCGCACTCAAGTAGTGTACTGTCGTCTGCCCTTTTGCTCTAGTTTCACCACCACCACCACCACCACTACTACTACTACCTTCTACTACTGGTAGGCACCACTACAGCCTTCTGCTACTTCTGTTGCATTTATCATAACTATGCTGAACGTGCCTGTCTTTCTCTCTGTGACTGGCCATAAAGCTGAACTTGAGAATGAAACTTGGTACTAGACACTGAATATTAACGTGCGCAAAGAGGCAGTTCTGAAATTAATTATATGACGTCTGTCCATCCATACAAGTTACCAGTTTTCGTAGCAAAAGATTAAGAATGAAAATAAAAATTCCTTAGCTACCTACCTACCTACCTACACACAGTGCAGTGTACATATTCTAACCGCAAGAGGGATTATGATGACGAGGCTCTTGTAATTTCCTTAGTTGTGGCTTTCTGTTTTGGGCTGTACACAAAAAATGTTTGTGGGTGCGGGTTGAAAATTTTATATTTTACGGATGTTTTTCCAAGCTTTACAGATATAGGGAAGTTGCAATGCATTGTAACGATTATAATAAGTATCTTTGGAACATCGACACCTTTTTAAAGAATTAAAGTCCTGAGCGATTACACTGTCTATTAGGTAGGTAGTAGGTACCTTTATAACTTGATAAAAAAAAATTAAAAACGAATATAATAGTATTATCTGTGGGTAAGATGTGAATCCTAGTGATGGAAGTCATGGGGGCAGGCAGTCTGTCTTTGTTTCCTTCGGTACAGATGCAGATCATACTCTTTTAGTGTACAGCATAGTGACTTATGGAAGTCGGCGGCGGCATTCAGATACTGATATGATAATAGTAATAATGATGCAGTGTGCAGTGGCTACCACATATTTTAATATAACAGTGTTGCTCAGTAGTTTCCTAGTTCTGTAATCTAAAGGGCTTGAAAAGACCGAAGCATGGTAATCAGTGTATGACCAAGACCCACGAAAGTAGTAATTTCCAAGGTTGGGTTGTGTTTGGGTACTCTATCAGTCTCTCTGTACACTGTAAAGTACTGTTGTTGTTGATGTTAATACTTTATAAAATTCAAGAGGAATCTGGAAGCTGGATTTTCAAGCAGAAAGTTTGGGGATAAAGCTATAATTCCGAGTATATATTGTAAAAATGTAGTATGTATAAATACACTGTTACATATTACTATAGAGTGTATAGCCGGGGAAAAACTTAAAATCTTTTAAAATGTAAACGTTGTGCGGTTTACATTAGAGGGAAGGAAGGTTCCTCCGCTATCATCAACTAAGACACGATTACATGTTCCAAAGCAATTTCTCAGTCTATCACATGAGTTATGGCTTCCTCTCTCAGCTCGATCATACTCATTTCGATACAATTACAGGCTCTTTCCTTCTTTCGTGGTAGTGGTGGTAGGTAGGGAACAAAAAATTGAGAAAATTATTAAATAAAATACCTCCATCACACATCACACTCTCTCGGAATCGGAATCTATAAGAAGTGGGCTCGTTTTTTTTCGGGGCATTTCACACTTGTAGGCACAGTACTGTGCGCTGTGGCTCTGCCGCTCGAAAAAAAAAAGAAGTTAAAATTAATCTCAAATTTACCACCATCTCACCATCTGTATATTTTAATGTGGCTAGTGGCTGTGCTTACTATCCAGCACTTTCTGTAGGAACGAACTGGCTTTGGCTTTGGTTACGATGCGATGCACCGATATGTATCTGTAAAATATCTTTCTAACCAAATCCTAACCTACATGCCTATTAAATAGAGACACTTGAGGTAATGTCTGTTGCGACAGAATGGCATATTGATCGTCGATAAAATGCAGTGTGCAATTTAGTTAGTAATATAGTCATAAAAACGTGTGGCTTCGTTCATGTTTCACATTTTTTATTCACAGAAATAAAGATGCTTCATACGTATTTTCAGTTTTTACAAAGCCACTACCTTTACATCTATCTATGCTTGTTTTTAAAGTTATTGGCTACATTGTTATTTTTGTTATAGTGTCTACATTTTTGAATTCAAAACATCTTGTTTACGAGGAACACAAACGGGCAAACGTCACTAGTACTATCACCATCATTTAAATTAGTTGGTATGCACACAAATAGGTACAAATAGTGAGGTTTTGCATTTTGCACATGTTTAAAGGGTGCAAACATCTTTGATTTTGAAAGCCAATGAAATGGTACGAAATAAAATAAAATATATGCAATTTAGCTATAAAGCACCAACAAAAGGTGCAAAACTAGCAATAAAATTTTGTAAGCCCTTCATAGAAGTATAATTCAGAACGACTTAGCACGCAGTTAAGTTGACAGCTTCGAATAATTCAGCATTCCTAAACCACAACTATAGTAGATTTTTAAAAAAATACTGCCATTCCTATATTTAAAAAAAATTCTATAACCACTACACTAAATCATACCTACATGTCTTTATGTGCATGAATTACAATTTATTACAATGTTGCCTAGGTACCTATGTAGTATTATGATAAAATTACATGCCGATATTAATATTAATAGCTGCCTGCATACGAATATTTGCTAGAATCAGAATCACAGGCAGTCCAGTCTTGAACTAATATTATGTGTGCATGACTGCTCAGCTAATCGTAGGATAAGATGAGTAGTAGTAGTAGTAGGTAAGAAGAAGTAGTGGTAGTTTGAAGGTCATCTGCCAAAACTTACTCTGCTCTATACAGATACATACCTACTTAAACTTTGTACTTTGCACTGGTATACCTATAGTGAATTAGCAAGTATTTTGTTTTGTTGCTATTATTATATAATGCGAGTGTTTAGCGTATTGGTTGTGG
Organism: Dicyrtoma fusca; assembly: GCA_034695205.1. Classification (NCBI taxonomy): domain Eukaryota; kingdom Metazoa; phylum Arthropoda; class Collembola; order Symphypleona; family Dicyrtomidae; genus Dicyrtoma; species Dicyrtoma fusca. The sequence goes on from JAQFZC010000460.1 coordinate 36,839, forward strand.
TCAAGCTCTGTCCACCTGCTAATGGTCGTGGACTGGACGGTATTGTTATGCTAAAAAAAATTCCTACTAATGACTGATGGACGAACTTGATTTTCAAACTGAAAAATTGAAACTTAACTTTGTATCATGTTTAAATTTAAACAACAATGGATATACCTACTGGTAGAGTATGAGTATAGTATAGTGCAGTATAGTGAGGATAGATGCCTTCCTATTCTGCATTAATGAATGCAGTGGAACTACAACTACAATTACAAAGCCTATGTATGTAGGTGCCCAGGTAGGTACGTTTGGGTGCTTTGTGTGTATTGTGCCTACGTGCCATTGCTATTATTTAGAATCAAGTATGGAAAGCTCACATGTCATAGATCAGTGAATGGATCTGGCGACATGACATGAAGGGAAGGAATCAAAATTACGATCCAAATTCAAGTTAATGTACCACTGCACTGCTGCTCATGTACGTACATATGCAATTTGGCAGAAAATCACATTGAAACGGATCTTGATTGTTTGTGTAGACACTGTCAGAGTGGGACTCAGTACTTGTGTACCTACTCACTTTACTTGTTACTTGTTTTGATGGATTGAGGTAGAAATATAAAAGAAGTGCTGTCGCTGTCACTGGCGGCTAACGAGAGGGTTGCTTTTAGTTTTGTTGATCGAGTTATGTTAGATTATGTTTTGTTACATCGTAGTTGCTGGCTAGTACCTACTACTGTTACTTGTTGTTTTACTGTTCCAAGTAAAGTAGGTAGTACGGTGATATATATTGCTTATATAAATATGCGAGATCCAAGTGCACCTTAAGTTCAAGTAGGTAATTCCGTTTGAAATGGTTATTGAATCACCTCTGTATCTTTAGGAGCCTTGCAAATACCATTCATTTGGGCCTAGAAAACTGTTTTAGTAGAAAGCAGCTCAGGATTCGAACGTTTTAAAATGGTATAAATTAACAAATTAGCCCTTTCTCAAACGGGCGGGCAAATCACAAATTGAGCATTTAAATCAGCAATTAATTAATTAATTAATTAATTAATTAGCAATAAATCAGCGTTTTCTGAAAGTTTAAAATTACGATTTCAACATTTTAAAAAGGTGTACTACAAATAATTTGGCCTTTTACAGAAGTGCAAATCAGGGTTTGAGCATTTTGAAAAGGTGCAAAAGGTGGAGATTTACACATTGCAAAAAAGCCGTTTCTATGACGTAACGATTGGACAGCCCCTTATGGCGTAAGGACATTGTATAATAATATGACTTTATTCAGGCTGCTTTATCCGTCGTTGTTGATCTCCTCCTGATGCTCCGTTGATACTCTGACTCTGACTTACGGTCACATTCACATTGATAAAACCATAAAACAGGCTTTGGCCACAGATGATGGATGTTCACATGTTACATTTTCCATTCTTCATTCTTCACTGATCTCAAACTAGATAGTGATTAATCAGTAAAATTGTAAAGGTTAGCTCAATTTATTTGTTATATGTACATCTGTATCTCCGTGAAACTACGTAAGTGTAGCAATTGTTGTGCAACAGACGAAAATATACGTATGCACATAGGCACCTACACACTACACACTATAGCTGGCTCTAACAGCAGATTTAGCGGTGATGCTTATTCATCCAATTTGCCTATGTATAGCTAATCGGCATCAACCCTTCGAGTCATAATAATTATATGTCACTGATGAAAGTGCACATTACGCTATTAGCATTTTTCTACAAATTTAAACTGCTCTATTTGCAACTCTCCTGATTGTGTATTATGTCCTAATTGCATGTTGTAGAAGCCTTGCACATCGTTCATACCTGAGAATTTGCATAAAAATCACATTTATTAATTCCTTAGAGCGTGACATGCAAAAATATGGTACACACATCTACATACTATGTTTTGCACTTTGCAGTGCAAATAGACACTTTTGCAAGTTTCGAAATATTTTTATAGTGCATTTTGCACATTTAGATTAGTTGTATATGTAGATGTAGTGTCAGCAATCGATTAGAATGAAAAGAAGTTCCAATCTACAAACATCAATATTTCTGCTACTGATTGATACATTTTTTTCTGCAACAACTACTGATAGAAGTAGAAACATGACAGCCCATCTGGTGAAGTTGACAATGTGAATTGAAATTGTAAAAAAATGTGCGAGTCGTTCGTCGCTCCGCTCACTTTTGCGCTTTGGTGAATGTTCCATGAAATACCTGTAATGCCTTGCTCATAAATTGCACTGGATGGGCATGCGAGTGCCTGTAATAAGTTGCGTGTTGAAATCGCGGATTAGTGATTAAAATTTCGCACGATTAGTTTCCTCTGTGTATGGGTACAACCTTTGAGCTCATGCCATGCCATGTCAGGTTGGTTTTGATTTCATTAAATTCTTGTCCAAATACACTGTAGGTAGCTCCTTTGATACAAGTGTACATACACAAAAGTACTACCAGATTTTCCCATCCTCAGTGAAGCGGTTGTACATGTAATGTATAATTATATTAAAGACTGCCACCTAATAATTTCAATTTACAGAGGGATCCAGTCCGCATTCATTGCACAATGTATTGGCTGAGGGATTCAGGGCATAGTGCGGTATAGTAAGAGTGTGTGGTGCAAAGGAAGGGAAAGGAGTTCTAGTGTAACGATTCTTACACTGAATTGAATGGACAGTGGGGTAAAAAAAACGTTACCTACTATACATAATACAGTCCCAGTCCTAATCCGACATCAGAAATGCAAGTAGGCAGAAATTTATTGTAAAAAAATCAATTTGAATATCACTAGCAACATTATGCAGATCGGCTTATCGTTTTAGATTTGATGGTACCTACTTATTTAAATGAGATTGATACACTTGGCTTGGTCTTGATACTATGCTCCTGTCTGTCCTTTGATAGCTATACACCTCACTATCGGCTACCAAAGAATAGTCTTTGTATGGGTAAAGTGGATAAAGATGAAATATGAAATGCATGCAAGATGTTTTTTGTTGTCAATTTTATTAACTTTGGTGCTTCCTACATGCATATAATTATAGGTAAATGAATTAAATGAGCGTTAGTATGTTCCTATATAGTTCTATTAGAATCTGTGTACCTACCTATATACTATCTACACATATTATGAGATTTGTGAGATAGACTCAAGTACTGGACTAACATACTAACCTTTTGCATTATATATTATTCTCTTTACAGATACAGAAACGAGGCGTTTTGCTGGCCCGAAAGGTAATGGAAACGCACATTCATAATTATATACATATCTATATCCTTTTTTTGAACATTCAGAACATTTTACATTAGAAAAGTAAAACATAGAGCTACCTACCTATATATCTACCCCTGTTTCATTATGTGATTGGAAGCCTCGCAAATATGACGTCATAGGATTTGGGAGCGAGAACAGCTATGAAAAAAGGCTACAATGAAAATCAAAATGATGTTCTTCAAACGCGTAAAAAGTTAAAAACGGGATATTAGCGTTTGAAAAGAAGGCAGAAGTAGATTTTTAACTTTTTGAAAGAGTGTAAAACATGGCATTTACTATTTTAAGCTGTTTAAAGCATTATAAAACATAATATTGACCTTTTCAAAAAATGCAAAACTGCATTCAAACCTTATAGAATTGTGTAAAACTTGTTAATGACCAATTTCAAAACATGCAAATTAAGATTCAAACAATTTAAAAGGGTGTCAGACAAGGTATTTACACATTTTAAAAAGATATTTCTGTGACTTCGTAGTTGGAATTGGAAAACCCTTTGGTTATTATTGGTTATATTCTTATTTATATTATGTTGATAGGCATCTATGTATTTTATTAGGCTACTGACGCATACTTGTGGTGCGTAACGTTCTTATTCTTGGGATATCGGTATCTGTTCACAGTAGGCTGTCTAGATTCTGAAAGATGTGTGTTTTATTGGTGCTTTTGAACTCCCATAGTGCGTATACCTATGGCAATAGAATCTTGAATGGAAATACGTTACGTTATATAAGTCAGTCATTGAATTGCTCGGGTGGATAGTTTTTATTCACTCATGATGGACTGAAAGGTTTATAATGCACATTAAAATAATACACAGAGCATATTATTTCTCTCGAGCTCTTGTGTGTGTATTTACTTCAACTTTTGAACTTGAGCTCTCGCTCTCTGTCTGCCTGTCGGTTCACCGTCTCTGCCTCCTTTCAGAGAGAGTGAGTTATATATGGCGGCGGCATTATTGAGGATATCAGCATTAAAATGAAATCATATGAGGGCTTTTCAGTCCTTCCATTGTGCGTCCAATGCAAATACGTAAACATGACCTAGGCTCACTTTCCTATCTGCTACTACCGTGTTCTACGGTACTGTGTCTCTCTGTATCGTAAAATCATAAAGAGTGAGTAGTACAGCGATTTATTGCAGATAATGTCTTAGGTCCCACAATACAATATCAGAATCAGTCCCAGGGATTCAGAGGCAGCTTAGGTGCGTAGGTACACCTTCCATTATGCCTTCTATAGAGACAGACAGAGCGCTTTTTGTCCGCACTCCGTACCCTCGACTATAGGCATTATGGGACTGATAATAGATGAATTACCATTGTTCAGGACGCGGATCTCTTTCATCTAGTTTCCTTAAGCATAAACAACGATGATCGGTGCAATTGTTGAGATCTTTCGACTGTATTTGTTTGTATGGGAAGGCTCTTGGGATGGCCTCCTCACAACCTCAAGCAATGAGCAATGTAAATACACCATCGAAGATTTACAGTATGCAAATTAAACTTAATGAAAGGTGTCTGTGAGCTCCGCTCTTTAAGGGAAGCTTCAGATTATTCAAATTTTGCAAATAATTCAACGTTCAATTCTAGGCAACGATGCATTTTGCTCCCGTGTTTAGCTCACTCTCAGAGCCAGCTTCAGTTTCCTATACTAAATTTGATGCTTCTATTTTTTCTTTGTAAATATCTGTGTCATTCAAAAATGTTCAAAAAAAAGAACCAAAATGGAATTTGAAGCATCGGTTTTGGTCTTTTAAACGTAGAATTTCCATGTTTTTTACTGTGATATAATAAAGCGAAAGTACTTACTAGGTAGGTAATTACATATGTCCAAGATGACTGTGGACAGTACCACTAAACAAGGGCCCTTATTTTCATACACAAAGTAAAAGCATTCCTATGCTAATGAATGTCTTCTGTGATCCGCCTATTGCAGGTCAACTGAGCAAAGGTAGTCTACTGTCTTTAAAAAATGGGTAAAAAACTAGGAGCATCTGTGATTTTTTTAAAGTGGGGTGAGTTGTGTTTGCATTCCACTAAGCTACATGTCTACAGCTCACAGAAATAGTTTCAGTCTAGCTTGGTCGTTTTTTTTAATTTCCGTATCTTGACAGAGCAGAGCAGAGTTGAGGTCCAAAATAAACGTATTCCAAATAAGTACGTAAACGTAATACGAATACGAGCGAAGCATATCGACAGTAGCAAACTCTACCGCCATGTTGTTAATCCCCAAAAGTTTACATCTGGACATAAAATTCTTTCAATGAAAAAGAAACAAATTAATTTAGACTGTGATTACGAAATTAAGACCAACGGCTAAATCAACAACCCCTGCAGGAGTTGCACTGATAACTTGAGTACTGGAAATCCCTTTATCTGTAAAATTCCTAGTAATGGTCAAGTGCCACGATCAAAAGTAATTTACACTGACCACTACGTAGTAGGTATAAGGTACAATTAATCGCCGAATAGCGCGATCTTTCCATGTGCAAAAGTAAAGTAGGAAGTTTAAGATTGTGAGATGTTCAAGCACCAAGGGTGGTAAGACTCGGAAGGGAGCATATGTCACACGTCCATATTTTCCCCTTCTTTTTACGGCAACGCATGGGGATTTTTCATGCTTGGGAAATTATGCAAGAAATGTTTATTGAACTTTTTTTTTCTACATCGTCGAGCCACGACCCAGGACATTTGACAACTCACATGATTGTGAAATATTTTCCGTACGATTACAATTATAGCAGCCTTTATCATTCCTAGCTATCGAGGTACATCGACAAGAGGAGGCATATCTATCGTCTATACTAATAGAAGTATTCTCTACAGGTATATAGCTAACGAACAAACTTTAATTTATGAACGATTTTTTATTATTACTATTATATTTGAAAAAATATAATTTTTTTTATGGCACACAAAACCGCACTTTTTCCTGTAATCGCAATCTATGATTGTTCGTACCTGCACTGGAAGAAGTGGAAGAAGCAAAAGCCAAGGGCCATGGTGGCCATGAGCGAGAGAGAGCTTTCTCACTACCTTACATAATATACTGATGCCTATATCTATAGGTATATCTTATAGTTATTATTTGTTGCCATCAAACTCGGTAATACTTGGAAATGAATGGATATCATATCAAGTTCAATTACAGATTACAGACGTTTCTTTAGCTTTGATGAAAAGGAGCGACGTACACTGGACTCGGAGGTGCTGCTGTGCTTTTATATTTTATGCCCTATTGCACCGTATTTTATTAACTAGTACAGATTAGACGTACCTCAGCCTAATCGTAAGCTTTCCGAGGAAATGTATGTACGAACCTAGGTACACACCATGGAAGGTGTACCTACCGACGTATTAGATTTTCATTGCACAAATTTCACATTCACACGGTTTTCAAGCAGGGGGTCTGGAAAGGATTTCGCACGCAAATGGGTTACTTCATATGTGATTTTTTAATTACTGCACAACTTTGAGACCAAGTTCATTTCGCCTGTGGACAACGAGTCCAATGCCCACACGGATTCAATTTAAAAAAAAAATACAAAAATTCTATTCTCCAGCAAGCATGCAAACCCAACTGCTGTGCGCACTATTTCTCTTCTCAGAGCAGAGGGGTACACAGGAACAAGCCTAGTGTTCTTGGTTGGGTCTTTGTCTAGTTTTAGATATACGACTAGCTACATAGCTTCAGGCAATTCAAAATTATTATGTATCTGCCTACCTTATGTACCCCTGCCCTGCAGGATTGATTTTAATAAAAAAGTTAAGAGAAAAACTTAAAAAAATAAAAGATTGGAGCTAATTTTATTGTACTATAAATCACTGGATTTTTAAAAACGGAGCCGGTAATAAAAGTTCATTAATTCTGACGATTAGGCAGCGTGCGAACGTAAAACAACATAGTGTTGGTTGTTCTTGTTTGTGTTTCAATATCCAATATGGACTCAAGTTGATATCTTGAAATGGTTTATGACTGGGCCCGAAATTGCATGTGTGCGAATTAATGCATCCATTAATTCAGAACTGCAGTAAAGATAGTCTTGTCCGTCCAGGTCCGGAGTCAGATTATCAAGATTTAATGCCTAGAAAACTTGCTACTTATCTCCACCAAAAGTTTCTGGGGACTATTTCGGGGTGAATTTTCTTTGATTAGTGCACACAAAACAAACAAAAATGAGACGGCAAGAGAATTTTTACAAAATTAGGTAGAATAACTGCAGCAATTAGTTAAAAGTGCACCGATTTTTATGAAAGACCAGAGCCACCAGAGTAAAAATTAAAATTGCATTAATTACGTACGTCTACGATTGTACTGTATACCGTAGGCTATCTATACCTCTCGCTGTAGATATGCAAAAGTTGGAAACTATGAACCAAAAAGCAAAGGAAGCTACATAGATACGTCCAGCAAGTCTTGAAAAGTCAGAAAAACATTGTAGACACAGGCAGACATCTTGTCCTTGGTCGTTCAGTGTTGGATTTAATGCAAAGATAAGGGGATTTTTTCCACCAAATTCATTCCATCAACAAGGTGTCGAGACGTAATCTGTCAACTGACATAAGTTTGGTGTTTGTCTGTAACTTGTCACTGAAGACAGTGCACTTCAACTCTGTCTCTGGCCTTTCTATACATTTCACCACATATCCTCCATCCTTTACATACTTGATGGACAATCCTGCTCATTTTTTAAAGTTTCTGTCATTATCATTGCACCGGCGTCACTTTCAGCCAGCCCTTCAGTGCAGTGCAATGTCGAATGTGGTGCAGGGCTCATTACATATATAAAATAATGCATTAATGCAGTTACTAGCATCATCATCTCTATCAGTATGCACCGCAAAAGGGATGAAGGCAGCACAAGATTTAATGAGTGTGATACTGAATTACTGATGTCCAGACCAGGCCAGTGGAGTCATTAAAATGCATTAGGAATCACAATATGTTCAAGCTGAATTCTTGACAGAATTATTTTATACATTTATTTATAATTTTTTAGAAAGCAATTAAAATGTTTTTCCAATGGGATTGGCTCACAACTCACAATGTACCTACAAATTGAAGTCGACAAAAAAAATTCGTATTATTTAAAAGTTTTGAGCAGGGTAAGCAGAGACGTCAAAGACATTTTTCATACGGACACCTTGACTTGTCAATGCCAATTTGGACGTGTATCTTCGCTATATAGACACTATGCTAGGTGCCTTCATAATATACCTATGAATATACCTATGTAGCATATTTTTATCTTGGAGCTATCAGTGACAGAGGCTGACACTGTGCTGTTTTATTAAAATAATTCCATGTTCATTTGAATAGTAGACCACGTTCATAGTTCAGTGGTGATGGTGGTATAATAATAAAAATGAGCTGACTGACGTGGGAAAAAGATTCGATTCGATGGGACAATTTATTATTTTATACATTGTTGTTTGATCGGATAGTGATTGAAATGTAGGTAGTACTGTAGGTAGGTGTATCTTTAGTGTTGTGAGTAATTTGTACCTAATTTGTAATGCAACCCAGAATCTGCCTGCATGCAGAGTCCAGTGCATAATGAATAATAATTACTAAACACGGAACAGTAAATTGTATTGTTTTTGCTGCACCGTCCTCTGTTGTGAAGTGCTGTAATCGTAAATTAGGTGACCAAAAATAATTCTGTTGTACAAAATTGATACTCCCATCTCCCATGCTTAAATATCAAATAAACTCACCAACCTTTCTAAAACCTTTGTAAAGCTTATGCTAATAATAATCAATTACGATTTCAAATCCTGTACAAAAAAATGTCAAAACAAATAGATGGCTTGTAAGAAAAAGTTGCTTACATGAGCACTGGGCATTGTTTTAGATCACACTATAAGATGACAGATATTGAATTGAAAAGTGAATCAAAATGTATGCGTCTCTGTAGGATTGGGGTTCGTTTGTATGGAGCAAGTATGAGGAAAAGTAAAATAAAACAATTGTACAAGTTTACAGTGAGCAGGGTGCATACTGTTCAGAGCATCTAGTTGTCCCCTGTAGAGGGAATTAATTGAATGACCATATGAAGCCACCTCAAGGTTCAGCCCAAGGCCCAAGGCTCCACTGTACAGGAGATTCTAAAAACCGACTTCTTAACTTTTCAATTTTTGTCTACTGTCTTTTAGTGTAAAGTGAAGGCATTCTCGCGTAGGAGACTGACCGACTGACTGACTGCCTAGCTGACTGGCTGACTGATGGACTGACGGTCCATCGAAGATGCTTTTGTATTGCGTTGAAATGGGATTTTTCTGTATTTTACCTGTAGCTTAGGAAATGTATAATCTTAAAGGTACCGACTAAAGACTGTAAGTTGGTCCGGCTTAAAAGCGTTGTACCTAATTTCATATTGATGTAAGTTCTTACAAAAAGTTTAAGTCTCACTTTCGCACGTTTTTGAAAAGTTTAGATGTCACTTTAGCACGTTTTTGAAAAGTGTAGAAGTCACTTTAGCACGTTTTTGAAAAGTGTAGATCTCACTTTCGCACGTTTTTGAAAAGTGTAGATCTCACTGTCGCACGTTTTTGAAAAGTGTAGATGTCACTTTCGCACGTTTTTGAAAAGTGTAGATCTCACTGTCGCACGTTTTTGAAAAGTGTAGATGTCACTTTCGCACGTTTTTGAAAAGTGTAGATCTCACTTTCGCACGTTTTTGAAAAGTGTGAATGCCTCTTCTACACATTTTTAAAAGTGCGAACATCAGTTTTGCTATTTCTGAAAAGTTTAAATACCAGCTTTACTAGTTTTTGAAACAGTAAGTTGCAGTGTTACACATTTTTGAAAAAGTGTTAAACAGGCATTTACTATTACTATAAACAGGTTTATTTATTGATTCTTGGAACTTACATCAAAATGGTATGAAGGAGATATATTCTGGACTTGCGTCCCAATGCGTGGCTTAAGCAGGACCTGGCCTTACGTTACCATGCTTCTTCACCCACGACATTAAAAATGAAGAAGTTCTTGCTTTTGTGTTGTTTGTGAGGCAAGTGTATGTACATTACAATGAAATATAGTAATGAAAGTAATAAATGCACATTGTAATCCTTTAACTGCGGTGAACGCGGGTCATCTGGTCGCTAATGTTTGTGCTTGTGCTGGGATTGTGGTGACTGGTCACTGACAGTATGTATGCCCCTGCAGTAGATCCAAGGGGAAGAAACAACCTAGAACTTGAAATCGTTTCTCTCATAATTAGACTTATTGCACATGCCAGGGTATTATTTCATTCTGATTGTTCTTCATTGGAACGCTCAGGCAGACGAGCGAATTCCATAAGAAAACCTGCACTAGTTTCCCTGCTGGCAATACTTATAATTTCATTCTGTGGGTGCATGGGCGGCAAGGGAAATATTTAATAATATACCCATCCACATACCTTCCCGTATTTCACTGATACAGATAGCTCCTGATGATCTGAATTACAGAGCCTTTAATATGTGATGATTGAATCTTTTTTTTTCATACGTAGGTAAAAATTTTACCTAGAAGCATGAAGCATCAATGGCATGGGCAGGCAATGTACTATTACCCTTATGCATATTATATAATGGCTTCATGTGTACCTATATTATCTGTTTTGAAAAATAGTTACCTTCCTAATATGTAGTTATAGTTGATGGCAACTGATAAGCAATGGCAGCAGGAACACGGTAAACAGGTAGAAGTGGAAAAATCGTTTAGAGATTTTTATAAATACGGTTAAATGCAAAATAATTATCTGTAACTAGAGACCCAAGACAAGGCATAACAACCGTGTGAAATCCAATGTGTTGTTTTCTATTTGATTTGGGTAGTCAGTCAGATTATATTCGCATTATACGTAAACGTCCATACACATATCGTGGGTGAAGAAGCATTTAGGCTAAAGCCCTGTTCCCGTTCAAAAGCATTGTGCCGCTTTAAAAACAATGCTTCTTGACCGACGTTATGTACATTGCATTGAAATTTACTTTGTTAACACCCAGTTGTGCACATTCCCAACATCTGGATTACGATGGTCATTTTTAATTTTGTAGGTAATCCCTATTTGAGTTGTCAGTGTCAATACGGAATAATCAGTGAGGGTGCAAAGCTGGTCGGTTGTGTGGTTATGCTTCTGTGCACAACATGTTCGTTTCACTGTCTTGTCACACGAAGGCTGAAATTCGAGCTGTGATCGGAAATCATTCCGCTTCAGAAAAAAGAAGCTAACAAGCTTGTCTTAAAATGTGCGCCCATGTAGTTATATGCATATACTAGACGATAGTCGTTTTAAAAAATTCCTTTATTTTGATCACAAGTACGATTACTACTACATTTCTGTTAATCCCTCTACGTCATCTTTCCAGTGAGTTCATAAGATAGCAGAAGCAAAAAAAACGGCTACACTCATGATTATAATCTTCCACAAATCCAGTTTAGTCTTTGTTAGTACCTACTTACATACGTGCACCTATATACAAATACAAATGTTTCTGGAAGCATTGGATTATCAAAAGTCAAAACATTATAAATTTTAGTATTTGGTGCAGGACGGTATACAAACAGAATTCCCTTTAAAAGTTTTCCATAATTTCAAAATCCAAACCTCGTAATTCGATAGCTGTAGCAGAATTAATTTAAGTTTTAACCACCGCATTTAAAAGTTTTTGTGAATCGTCTAGTATCGCCACTAAACTACCTACTAGTACGTAAGCAGGTACATTATGTTCTTGTAACAAGTGCCATTAAAGCAGAAAACAGTCAAAGAGTCTAGTTGATTGAGAATAAAAAAAATTCTATTACATGATAGTCAGACAATTTAAATTATGTCTTCGGATGTCCCACCAAATCTTAATGGTTCATCCATTAATTTTGTATAAAAGCCAAATAAAAAAAATCCAAAGCAAGTTTTTCCCTTGCAAAGTCGCTGTGTTTCTTTCGTAAATCCTTGTTTTCAGTCCAAAGAACAACCAGTGGAACCAATACCAGTACCAGTGCAGTGCAGTGCCAACATCAGTACGACATGACGTTGACTTACATCAATTGGACTGAACTTCTTCTGAGAGAGTGTAGAATTGATACGAGTGTCAATCCTCACATAAAATAGAGGGAAAAATGAAAGCCATTAAAATAGATTAGAGTGCATATATTATGTAATTCCATTATGTCTGTATGTACTTGCCTACATCCTGTCACTGTCCAGACCATGGAGAGCTCTGTTGTTTTTAGAAAGCAGAAGAGTTATTAGTAGAAGTTGAGTGACGTAATTACTTTACCGTCGAAGAAGCTTGGCTCGCCCGTTCTTGTTGTTGTTGACACGTTAGAAGAGACAGAGACAGAAAGGGGAGGATGAAAGGACTTGAAATGAAATGACAAAAGTCTTATCTTATGGCTCTTCGATCACCTGTAGCCCGTGAATTATTATTATGTGTTCCCAGGGGTAAAGTCTGGTTCCTGGGAAAACAACAATTGGTGTGCCGGGTCCATCGCTTTTGCTTCATCCGTTACAGTCCAACAATTTGTAGAACTTTTAGGCACTACTTGTATTCATTTATTTTGTTTTGCGCCCAATTTTTCAATGTTAAAACTGTGTCTAACTGACAATTAGAAATATGAGTGGCTTCCAACGAAAATGGCAAAAAATCACAGCACGTTAGTTTGTGGTTGAATTGGTTGACTGAATAAATGAGTGAAAGGTATCGACTATCGACGCTGCCTGGCATCCCTATCTTAACTGTGGCCTGAAATGAATGCCATAAATCCCTACCACTTCTCCAGATATCCAGATTTTAGATTTGAATACCAATAAAATCTGTAACACGTATGCACACAATCATCCAGCTGATATAAAACCAACACTTTAAAAAATAAGAAAACTTTAAAAGATGCCTGCGATAGAGTCAAATGGCAACTATTGATGTGATAGAGTAAACATTGTTGATACTAAACCAATAGCACAGATACAGATAACTTGAAGTTTAGGGTAATAAGATGATGTTCTTCAACCTCATCTCCAACGACGAAAAGTCCCATGTCGTAATTCCTAATCGTATCAGACTAGTCATCATTAGCTAGTGGTAGTTCTAGTTGTTCTTTCCCATTGTGCTCTGGTGACACGTCCGAATGGTGAATCAAAAAAAGTGTTGTATTGCTAACGTGAGTAGTTGGGCTTCTGCTATCTTACTAACTGGCAAATGGCGTAATTATATGTGTAGCTA
>JAQFZC010000461.1:0-50311 GCA_034695205.1 Dicyrtoma fusca
TGCAATGCTTTTTTGGTAGGTAGTTACCTACATAAGTCAACTTACTTTTATCTACAGACATCATGTGATTTAAGAAGCAAATTGACGTATTTTATGGAAATAAATACACTATTATGGCACTACCCGTTATTTTCAAAATTGAAAAGGCATAAATTGAGGAAGGCCCTGATTATTTTTAGTGTTAGATATATGTCTCATTTTTCTTCTTAACAGACGATGATATAGATATACCTATTCATCTATAGTTCGATTCCTCTGATTTGCTGGAAAAACAAAACTCTTGCTCCCTATTCAATCAGCAAATTGCAAATTCAAAACTAACTATAAATCACTCGCACTCGTAAAAATAAAAACCCCAGCCTGTCACATTATAAATTTAATGCTCAAAAAGACAAAGAACCAATCAAATCCTCTTTTGAGGGAACGTTCGTTTCTTTCAACGTAAATTAAATTATTTTATTAAAAAAAATGTCATTTCTTATTTTTCCATCCAATTAATTTTACAGTAGAGTAATTGAGTATTGAGAATTAACAAATTTTAGCGTATAAGGCAAAAAGATGTCACATAGTAAACATAGCCAGAGCTATTGTTAGATCTTGTTCCCATTGAAACGATGGACGTAGGTCACCCTTTGAATGGGACGAATCCGTCTTCTCACTTTGTACTTGCCATCCGTGGACTGGTGGTGGTCCTGCAGTCTTTTAGAAAGGGACAGCTCCTTAGCATGGGAGTAGACGGCACAAGCAGAGAAGATGTCGATCAGAAATAAAATCCCCAAAAAACAAACAATGGGGATGAAGAGAGCTCCGTAACTTTGACAGACCACAAAGAGGATCGTCAATCCCAGGCCGGACCAACCCGAGTAGACGTACAACATGGTCGTACTTCCCTTTAGTTTTAGCGGAAAATTAAATTAAATCAAAGCAGCAAGCATAGCAATAATAGAATTTAATTAATTATTATAAAATTTACTGAATCGTACCTTGTACTTTCCCAACTGTAAAACGAAAGTCATAACAAGCTCAATGGTGAAGATGACGAGAAATAAATCTGAGACACTTTGCATATCTACGTACATACACGCAAAACAATCACAAAAACTGAATACACAGACACAGAATAGTTACAAATTATTAAATGAGTGAGTGCCATAAAACTGCTGAATTTTGAGATTACTTTCTTTAGATTTAAGAGCATCTTCTTTCCTCTGATGATGCTCCCTTACAACATTATCACTTGGGAATCTGAAGACAGTAAACGGGTAGTGCATGCTGGTGTGCTCGTAGCGCTCCAGAGATGTATCAATCGTTTCCATGGGTTCTAATTCCAGCCATGTTTTCAGCATGGACTCCGTCACCCCCGTCCATCCCAGGGTCAACATGGCCCCACAGATCAGCTGATGCGGCCCAATTAAAACATAAATAAAATGGTTACATTATTACAGTAAACCTAATACCCAATTTTTGAAAACTGAAAATTAAAAAAAAAGAAGTTTAAATTGGCAAAATAGAAAGGAATTTTTAAATTTTGTACATAATTATTTAAAAATTCGTTTCCCTTACAATTTGATAAAGAACGATAATTTGTATCCATGTTTTAGCTCGAAGTCTACAGCAAAACGTTTTTCCTCTACCAGATCCAGAGTTAGAACTTGTGCCAGATCCACACCCAGCCACATCTCCCATAATCCCGCTGTATAAATTACGTAAGTGTTCTTTCCTTCAGGATTTATTTTGCTCGCAAATATTTTTTGTATCCCATTCCAATCCCATTTTGTACTTGACTGCTGTCTCTGGCACTAAAATATTGTGGCTCATGGGAATTAAAAGCTAGTTTGGAGTTTGGAGCTTCCAATAATTCCAATTGGGAATTTGAGTGGATTGAGTTAGAGGAATTTCTCTGCGATGCTCATAAAGCCACCATGGTTACTCGGAAATAAATAGAAACTTTGGCGTACTTTCATTCCATACTTGCCCAATTGCTCATGTCTAGCCGAGTATGTATATAGCTATTGTAGGTATATATATAGGTAGCTATATAGGTAGACGAAATATAGGCCAATATGTACGTTCACATTAAGTATAAACATATTCTTAGTATGTATCGCTATATCGATCCATTCACTCTTAATTGCAGCTCTTATTTATTTCTCGTACATATGCATACGCTAGAGCCCTTTTAAATTAAACATTAATTAATTTTGCACCCTACTTGCGTGGGTAGGCGGCTATATGTATATGGGTAGATATTATGAGATTTCCAGAAAATGGTAGCAAAAACCCGCATTGATTGTACTGTATCTAACAACTTATTTTGTATTTTATTGCAATAATTTCTGTGTATCACATTTTACATGTTTACTTTACGTATCTTTTGTCATTTATAAGTTTGGAACGATAGCTACTGCACTGGTGGCGTACCTAACCTATTCGAGACGGAGAAACCATGCATAGAATGCCATAGAAAAGCACTTTCTCTTGAAATTAACTTTTTTAAAACGATCTTAATTATAAATAACATTTTCAGGAGGATTCAAAGTTGAAAATTAGAAATTAACATTTTCAAAATGATGTAAAACTAGAAATCAACCTTTTCAAAAAGATGAAAACAAACAACTATAACACTTTGCGGAAGCTCAAAACAAGAAATTAGCACTTTCAAAAAGGTCAAAACAAGACAGTAGTACTTTCAAAAGGGCCAAAATTAGAAATTAACACTTTCAAAAAGACGTAAAACAAGAAAGTAACACTTTTAAAAATGTCAAAACAAGAAATTATCACTTTTAAAAAGATGTAAAACTAGAATTAGTACCGTTTCGAAAAGGTTAATAAAAATGAATAATGCTTACAGGGTAACACGGTGCATCAAAAATTAACACGTGGAAACGATATTTTACAAATTTGGATTGAAATTTTGATTTCAAATAATAGCTTATACATACATATGGTACATGGAAAAAGATTTCAATAGGGTGTTGAGTATAATCAAAAAGTCGATACAAAAAAAAAATTCAACCCAACGCAACTTATTCTCAAAGAGATCAATTGTAAAAAAAAATTAAAATATTTGAAAGCTTGTAACTTTTTTTCCTTTTACTTACAGTTAGTAATAAGTGATCTAAGGCATAATTTTAATTATCGTCGCAAAACAAAGTTTCTTTATAGGAAAAAAAGTGTTTTTTTTCTGAGTGACTTATGAGTAAGAGAGTATAAGATCAAGGTCAAGGGTTGACATAGTTGACGTGTGTCATTCCATCGGACATTGTGAAGACGGCCTCTTGAGCTTGTCGAATGGTGGCGAGGTGGAGGCAGATGTCGTTGTAGATTAAAAGCTCCTGTCGATGGATGGAGACGACTCGGATGAAGAGCATGCGGATGCCCGTCTTCATGGCGTAGTAGATGAAGGTGTTGATGGGCAAGGCACGGAGCATCACGATGATCATGGCAAAGAGGGCCAGGAGGAAATTCGCCCAGTTCACCACCAACCATCCCATCAGCATCCCTGCACTTCCCTGAAAATATTACAATAATCATAAATAATATAATAATACATAATTACCGTAAAGACCCCAATAGTGCCCCGGGGCACTATTTTAAACTTCAAGCTTAGATGCCCCGGGCACAATAAGAGACCCGGGCACAAATAGGGACCCGTCCCATTACATTACATAGGGAGGGCACTAAAGTTAGCGCTAAGACACCGGGCACAATTAGAGACCGGGCACTATTAGAGACCAGGGCACAATTGGGGTCTTTACGGTACACCAAAACTGCTATAGAAACTCGTTCGAAACCGGGAAACCATGGAAAGAATGCTGTACAAAAGTGTTTGTTCTACAACTTCACACTTTCAAAAAGATCAAAAGAAGAAAATAACACTTTTGAAAACAGTAAAAGAAGAGAATAACACTTTCGAAAAGACCAAAATAAGGAAATAACACTTTTGAGAAGATCAAAATAAAGAAACAAAACTTTCGAAAAGGTCAAAATAGGGAAATAACACTTTCATAAAGGTCTAAATAGGGAAATAACGCTTTTGAAAAGAGGAGAAGAAGAGAATAACACTTTTGAAAAGGTAAAAATAGGGAAATGACACTTTTAAAAAGAGCAAAATAAGGAAATAACACTTTTGAAAAGAGTAAAAGAAGAGAATAACACTGTTAAAAAGAGCAAAAGAAGAGAATAACACTTTTGAAAATGTCAGTATCAGGAAATACCACTTTCGAAAGGTCAAAATAAGGAAATACATAGCACTTTTGAAAACGTCAAAACAAGCAGTTCGCATTTTTTAAAAAACATTCAAAACCAGTTACTAACGCTTTCAAAAAGGTCAAAACAAGAAATTAGCGTTTTCAAAAAGTTTTCAAAACTAGAAATTGACACATTTCAAAAACATTCTACACTAATAACTAACACTTTCAGAAAGGGCAAAATTAGAAATTCACATTTCAAAAAGATGTGTAAAACTACATAGCTATAAGTTACCGTTTTGAAAAGGTTACACACACTCAAAGCTATAGAATATCGTCGGTGAAGGTGCATTGTGGCGTAAGTCCAATTCTGCCTTAAAAGCATTGTGGCGGAAGTCCATCGAACAGTATTTTGTGTATGCGTGCGCGTTGTGAATGAAAGCGCATGTAATGTAAATGAATAGGTTTTCTCGTTTTGTGGACTTGCGTCACAATGCAACTAACTAAGCGACGGCTGGACATACATGTACGTCACAATGCTTTTAAGCCAGCACTGGACTTACGCCATAATGCGCCTTCACCGACGATATGCAACTGAAGCCTTATGACCTCTAGTGTGTCTGTACCTTATTTGTACCGATGATGAGGACGATGGCGGACACGGCAGTGACGGCATAGACGATGATATCGGCGTAGATCATAATGATAGTGTAGCGGAAGCGAAAGAGAAATTGAGAGCGCGTTTCCTCCGAATCTGACGTCGTCACATTTTCGGTAGAATCGGTGCTGTTGAGGGAGTGTCCGGAGGTGTTTGTATTGCTGCTGGCATTTCCATTCAAATTCTGTATTTCATCCCACAGTGTGAAATTACTACTGAAATTACTAGTCGACCCATTATTACGACCACTGCTATTGCTATAGTGTCCAGTATTATTTATAGACGGACTTTGCGACAGAAGAACGCTGGAATTTTTAGTCTCACTCTCAGAGGTGGTCGTATTTCCTGTCACTAATGATTCCGGGCTCATCTGCTGGCCGCTAATGGCGGGCGGAAGTGTAGTAGATGTAGCATTGGAACTCGGCTGAGAATTCCCATGGCGACCGTCTAAACTAATGATAATGGTGATGGAGTTGTTGCCACTGTCTTTGTTACTATTGTCAGTCTTGTAGACGTCAAGGCTGGAGGGGAAGGGACTTCCAATCGTTTTCGCCCCACCGCCACCACCGCCACTCCCGCTATTCCCTTTCACGGCGGCTCTCGTGAAATTATGGTAGATCACTGGAAGCTGCTCATTCACTTTTGTGTACTTAATGAGCTGACGATGAGATCTGGACACGTCCAGAGTGCAAGTGATCTGATTTGAAAAATTAATTGGGCAATCCTCAAAACCATGTCACAACATTTCATAACTTAACCTATTCGAGACGGGGAAAGCATGGATAGAATAGCGGTTTTTATAGAAATTAAATTTTTTAAAAGGGTCAAAATTAGAAATAAACATTTTCAAAAAATGTAAAACTAGAAATCAACCTTTTCAAAAAGATGAAAACAATCAATTAACACTTTCAAAAAGCTCAAAACAAGAAATTAGCACTTTCAAAAGGGTCAAAATTAGAAATTAACACTTTCAAAAAGACGTCAAACAAGAAAGTAACTTTTAAAAAGCTCAAAACAAGAAATTAGCACTTTCAAAAGGGTCAAAATTAGAAATTAATACTTTCAAAAAGACGTCAAACAAGAAAATAACACTTTTAGAAAGGTCAAAACAAGAAACTAACACTTTCAAAACGGTCAAAACAAGAAACTAACACTTTCAAAACGGTCAAAACAAGAAATTAGCACTTTCAAAAGGGTCTTTAGAAATTAACACTTTCAAAACGGTCAAAACAAGAAATTAGCACTTTCAAAAAGATGTCAAACAAGAAAGTACAACACTTTTAAAAAGGTCAAAATAAGAAATTAACACTTTCAAAACGATGTAAAACTAGAATTAGTACCGTTTCGAAAAGGTTAATATAAATCTATTTTTGATTATTAGCAGTAGAAAGTTAAATTTTGAATTACTTACTATTTGATACCAGGCAATAATGAGCGTCCACGTCCGTGCATCAAAAAAGAGTAAATTTCTACTCTTAAAGGCAACCATGTTGAAGGCCTAAGCGTACTATTATGCAATGAATAATAACCCAAACTTTTGTTTGTTCTTTTGCCTCGTAATATTTCTACACAATATTTACAATTTACATTGTGTTTTCTGATTTTACATGGACTCACTTCACACCTGCACTGTTGTGTATTACTTTTAGGCAAAACTTGTCTCGTTAATTAGAGACTGATCCATGTCCAGTTCAATTATAAGACAAAGTGTAGTGCTCCATTGCATTGCAATGGTCAACTTTATAGAATTGAGTGTTTTCTAAACTTTCTCCATTGAATTTAATTTCAGTCCACTGACTTTTGAACGATAAACAAGTACCTGGCGGCGGGACAGGCGGACGGACGGGCTGACGGACAAACGGACAGACAGACCCTCAGTAGGACGGAGTTACCTGGAGAATACAAAAATAAATAGGACGTCATAGGAGAGTAGTTGATTGCAAGTTTGGTCACGGAATAGGTGGCTAAAGAAAGTGCTATTTAGTTACATACAAAGAGAAAGGATCGTGGTAGGGAAAGCGGGAATGGAAGGGAGAAAGGAGAAAGTAAGCCGAGTTAAATGTCACAAGAGAAATATTTTATGGTGGCTATCGATTTCAATGGAGCCACACTTTCTACTTTCCCCACTCAAAGACATACACACTGAAGAAAAAGCACTAGAAAGTGTACAAAGAATGTCAACTCATTTATGGTACAGTCACCATTGCGTTGTTGGTCACATAGCCAGCCTTCAGGTTCTAGGACAGAATATAGAGCACACATTCCATTCCATTATTACTCTGCATACTACGTGTATACGTATACATACCGTCTGTGTAAATGCAATGTGTCCCAAGTCCAGTCTCAGCTTAATTGCAATATGTCCCAAGTCCACATAATGATATTTTTCATTTTCACAAAAGCGTTATTTACTAGTTTTGACCGTTTTGAAAAAGTCTTTTTTACTAGTTTTGACCTTTTTGAAAAATTGTTATTTACTAGTTTTGACCGTTTTGAAAAGGTGTTGTTTACTAGTTTTGACCTTTTTGAAAAAGTGTTGTTTACTAGTTTTGACCGTTTTGAAAAGGTGTTGTTTACTAGTTTTGACCGTTTTGAAAAAGTGTTATTTACTAGTTTTGACAGTTTTGAAATGTGTTATTTACTAGTTTTGACAGTTTTGAAATGTGTTATTTACTAGTTTTGTCAAAAAGTTATATTTTCCATCAGAAGGACTTGGGACACATTGCAATTAAGCTGAGACTGGACTTGGGACACATTGCATTTACACAGACGATACGTGGGTGATTGTGATTAGAAGAATGTGAATACTGTAATTTGAACCTAGCAAGAGCACAGGTAGCTTTAGCTTTAGTCTTATTAGAAAGTCAGAACTTGGCTAAATACATACATACATGGGTATAAAAGGTATATTTTTGTTCTCTCCAACGGGAAATTGTACCATTAACCACCGCTCACCCATTACCACTCAAACTCGGGACGATCAATGAGGTTGAAGTTGAAATGTTATTAATACCTTTAGGAGAAAGGTGTAGCAGTAGCACGGAGCTCTCTCTCAGTAGCTAGGCAACCGTATGTGTTTACATAAATCGTACATGAAATGTATGCAGGTACTTGTACTTTTGATCCTGTGGCGTGTGTTTCTGTGGAGTTGAAAGGAACAGCGGTTAAAGGCCTTCTAATCTCTACCAGAACACAACCAGAAATTATGTAATTGATCAAGTTTTGCTGTATGATAACTTTATTATATTGTTGGCCATTTACATACATTTTTTCAGAATTTTAGAATTATTTTTAACCTATTCGGAACTGCGAATCGATGAACTATGGAAAGAATGCTCTTTAAAAGTGTCTATTTTACATTATTTAATGTATTTACATTTTACACTTAAGCTTTTCAAAAAGGTCAAAACTAGTAATTACTACTTTTAAAAATGGTCAAAACAAGAAATTAGAGTTTTCAAAAAGGTCAAAACTATAGGTAATTACTACTTTTAAAAATGGCCAAAACAAGAAAGTAGAGTTTTCAAAAGGGTCAAAACTAGTAACTACTACTTTTAAAAATGGTTAAAACAAGAAATTAGAGTTTTCAAAAAGGTCAAAACTAGTAATTAACAATTTTTAAAGTTTAAAATCAGAAATTAGTGTTTTCAAAGAGATGTACATATAAAAACTGGATATAATACAGTTTGGAAAAGGTTAAAAAATACAAACATGTTGATGTACACCACTTTTCTAAACATGTAAAGCCTTTTCCGTTGCACCTTTGAAAATACATATGAAAATCTTTGATATAACTACATACACACTTTTGCTTTTAAAAACCTTAAAGTGCACTTTTTCAAAACAAGCGAATAGCGGCTACAGTTTTAGGATGCCTACATATGTATTTTGCCTTTTTCAGATTTTAAGGCTACTTATTTTGGGAATTTGAACCACGTCATTTTGCATCTTAATAAGCGAATATGTATTTATGTATACATGTAGTGTATGTACTTAGGCATGTCATGAAGCCAGTCATAATACCCAGACAAAAGAATGTGGGTAATGCAGTGAGTGCGAGTGCATGAAAGACCGAAAGGGAATCCGAGGGATTTTCGGTGAGAACCGAGTCAAAAGTCTTTCTGGGACCAGCAGACGACGATCGAGCATCTGTGTAAACTAAAATTCCACCTGAAGGTCAGTTCGCATTTCTCTTTCATCTCATTTTCTATTTACTGCGACGGAGCTCTCGCTTTCCTTTCTTCTTTTTCTTTCTTTCCATTCTTGAAAGAGATCTCTGGAGCATACGGTCTCTCCACACAGTCCTCCCTTTTTCACTCCATTTCCTTCCAAACCTACCTCACTCATCCAGATTTTATGGAATTTTGTTGGTGGTGGTTCATCTGTGATTGCTTTGTGCACGTATAGTTCTTACATCATTCCTGGGTTACACTATTATTAATGGGACTGTCTGCGGTTGAAGTAAGTGGCTTTTCAGTTTCTCTTTTACGAGGTAGAAATTAGACAGATCCGTCCACATCCAACCAACCAATCGAATCCAACGCAACGGTGCGGTTGCTGGCTTCATCCATTATCCATTAGATTGTATTGTGGAAAGAAATCCCTCACAAATTGAACTTTAACTCCGAATCCATCAGCCATGGAAAGAATGCTCTTTAAAAGTGTTTAGCTTACATTATTTTATTTACATTTTATACTACAGTTTTTCAAAAAGGTCAAAACTATAGTAATTACCACTTTTTAAAATGGTCAAAGCTAGAAATTAGTTTTCGAAAAGGTCAAAACTAGTAATTACTCCTTTTAAAAATGGTCAAAACAAGAAACTAGAGTTTTCAAAAAGGTCAAAACTAGTAATGGACACATTTCAAAAAAGATGGAAACAAGATATTACCTTTTCCAAAAAGGTCAAAACTAGTAATTACCACTTTTGAAAATGATCAAAACTAGAAATTGACACTTTTAAAAAAGATCAAAACAAGAAATTAGCCTTTTCAAAAAGGTCAAAACTAGTAATGGACACATTTCAAAAAAGATGGAAACAAGAAATTACCTTTTCCAAAAAGGTCAAAACTAGTAATTCCCACTTTTAAAAAAGGTCAAAACTAGAAATTGACACTTTTAAAAATGATCAAACTAATAAATTAGCATTTTCAAAAAGGTCAACGCTAGTAACTAACACTATGTTGTATGGGCTAAGGCCAAATCGACTCAATGAAATAAATTATTATTATTAGTAACTAACACTTTTTAAACAGTTTAAAATCAGAAATGAGTGTTTTCAAAGAGATGTAAAACTGAATATATGTATTACACAGTTTCGAAAGCTTAAAAAAAATACAAACATGTTGATTTACACCCTTTGAAACATGACCAACTTTAATTTACATCTTTGCATCTATGTACGTTTGAATTGAGAATATTTGTATAAATATTATTTGTTTTTTCAGTCAAAGATTACTACGAAAAGTTGATTTATCCTTTGGGAATGGTTTTATTTATTTATTTTATTTTTATTTATTTTTGTTTATTTTTATTTATGTATATTATCGACCAGCTTCCCAACCCCCATGAATGTAATGTCTTATTATACATAGCTCAGCGTTCATGTACAAGATCCAGGCTCCCTAGCACTCAGAGTGTAGACAACTTTTGCATTCTACATAATTCCAAGGATGTTTTTAGTTGCCATCCTCTGTTTTCTTGACCGCAGTGCAGTGGAATTTCTAGGGATATTTCTGTAGCATCCTTTTTCTTTCAGATATTTTTGTCTATGTGTCTAAATAAGCATACAGTTTTGTACTTCATGAAGGAGAGCATTAGCTATGTTTCCTAACTATAGCGCAGCTTATCGAATCTCCTTCTATACATACATAAACATTCTACATTCTATTCTGCAAGGCGTAGAGATTTGCAATTTATTTTTCATTTTTTGTTTTTTTGTATGTGTGGTCAGAGCTGCGGTTTCCCTGATGAGGAAATGGAGAATAATTCGAGTCACAATAAAAAATTCATTTGCTGTGGCGCTAGATCCTGGTCCTTGGTCATCGGATGGGTTCAAACGGTATCAAATTACCTAATTTAAATATTTGTTAGACTATTAATTATTGTATTATACTGTTTAATCAGAGTTTGAAATAACTTTATTATTTACATTTTAGATTAGCAGTATTGTGGGCTTGCCCGTGGCGATTTTACTACTCATGAATGTGGCCACAGAAGCCATTGAAATGGATAGTGCAAATGTTAAAAGTAAGTTGTATTTTATATTCTAAGATCACTACAGATTTGTTGCAATTACTGATTCACTGTGGCTCACACTATTATTTAATTAATGTAATTAATAATTGCAGATGAAACTGACAGCACCGAGGACAGAAAGGTGGCGATGCTCTCGGTCATATTTTTAGGACTGGCCGTTGTTATCATTTTTGTTATTCTTCTTCTCATCAGTTTAGTTTCAGGTATTATTTTGATCTTAGGGGTGAAACAGGTTTGTGAAACTACAATAATTTAAAATAAATTACAGTTTATAGTTTACGTTTTATAACATCAGAATCAATTGAATACTTCAAATTCTGAAATAAATATGACAGCGTTGCTCTTGCTGTTGACGATGAATCTGACACTCAAATGATGAATGCTAGAATTTCTTTCTGTGTTTACATAGGAAAGCGTCATGAAGCTCAAGATCTGGTTTATAATGCAAGGAGTTTGGTTGTTCTTTCTCATACTGGGGGCTATGCTAGCCTATAACCGAGGGGGGCCCCTGGCTATAGTCAATGATGGCTTTGCAATATTTGTGATAATATTTTGCATCTGGATGGTGAATACTCATCGACACGAGTTGATGGACTCTGTGGGCAGTGATGGGAGCCTAGTGAGTTTACAAACAACTACAAAAATCTCACTACATATTATTAGAACACATTTACAATTTTTAGAAAAAATTGTCATATTTTCATACTTTTATATTTTCCACGCAGGATGACATTTGGACTGAGTTGGCCATTGCTCCATCTTAGAAGTTTCTCAGTCAAGGTTCAAAATCCCTGTAAGTTTTGAAAAAGCTTATAAGAATAATATATTACAAAAGCATGGCAATATTTATTTCTATTTCTATTTCTGACAAAAAAGCAACAAGTATTTTTTGATTTATTTTCTTTAGTTGAATAGCCACAGACATGGATAATTGACCGCCTGCTCAGCTGCGGCGGTTGAGCAGAAAAAAATGTAGTTGACAGGAGGATTTACAAAGTGTCAGCTGGTATGGCACTCGACGCGTCCGTCTATTGCATTTATACCCACTCTCGTATGTACATACGTATTTTGCATTGTGATCCAACTCTACAAGTGACAGGATAAAGAAGCAAAAGAAAAGATACGAAAATTAGGTCGGGAACCTAATGATCACTCAGAGACAGATATGTATGTATATAGTGCCCATATAAACCGTTAGTACATAAAGCATGTCCACCCAGCTCCTAAAAATTGAATAAAAATTAAGAAAGAGAGCCTCAATAAGAATTTGATTCTGCCTTTTAATTTACTTTTTGCTACCCTTTCCTATACAGTAGATGATTGATGTGACTTCACGTGATTCCACTGCACTAGTAGGGAACCCTCTGTGTTTTTCTGTGAGTCAGTCTATAGGTTAACCATCTATAGAAAAAGTAGGGACAAAACGTATTAATATGGATTAAGAAACTGTAACTGTATTTTAACTGTGTATTACTAAATTAAGTACTGTAAGCTCGCTCAAAAGTTGATGTACATTAATTATTGTTACTCTCTACCCGTGAAATTATATTGTATTTTCATTTTTTTGTACCGCACACCACCTAGTAATAATGTACCTTACCTACATACGTTATGAAACAGTGCAATCATGTTACGTTATTTGAAATCTCACATGCAAATAAAAACTTTTATGAAAATAGCACAAAAATCCACCATTACTTTTGTCTACTGAAGGAAGCATACTAAATCTAATTGGGAATTGATTGAGCTCAATCTGTCAGTGCTATAATAGGGAGATTATCCCAATCATCACTATCACTGTCAGATGTTATATGACTAGGTATTATAGATATGACACCCCTTATAGTGCTTCGGGTTAACAACTGTTTGTGCAGCCATAACATTGCCACAAACAAATACATAGACACAGCCTTTGCTGATTTGCTATTCAGTCAATAATGAGTAGCTTGGTTGCTTCGGCGTCGGTTCGGTTTCGGTGGTGT
The DNA here is from genome assembly GCA_034695205.1 of Dicyrtoma fusca. Taxonomy (NCBI): domain Eukaryota; kingdom Metazoa; phylum Arthropoda; class Collembola; order Symphypleona; family Dicyrtomidae; genus Dicyrtoma; species Dicyrtoma fusca. Next base: position 13,089 of record JAQFZC010000461.1, read on the forward strand.
GCTCACGTGTATACGTATCTAAATGCATATGAGCCCGATCAACTTGACGAGCATTGGCAATCAATCAACCGACTCTGCAAAGTGGTTTCCGAAACAAAACGAATGAGCCAGAAAAAGTCATGCATAATTTAAAGGAGCCAAACCACAGAGGCAGGATGTTTCCAATTTCCATTTAGTGTGTCCGTGTCCTAACTGCTCTTGTCCCGTGCTGCTGCTTCTTAGGTAGGCAACTGCCCCACTTTTACCCTCTTCAGTTTATATATAGCACGTATCTATACGCCAGGGCACTCAGTCACTAGTCAGTCATGCCAATACGTTCATTTTAAACTGCAGTTCTCATCTAGACTAAGATTTAGGTAATTTTTGTAATTTTTTTAAACTGTCTTTAGTTTCACTGTCTTGGCTCCAATAACGAGGGAGCAATATTTTTCAAAAAAGTCAGTCGTAGAAGTGCGTGGCCTGAAAGGGCATCATGGAAATGGCTACGTCGTCAATAAGTGAAACGACGCTGTCGGAGCCTTCACAAGTCACGTTTGACTTTGAAACTCCGTCGACTTCAAAAGCGGTAGTGCCGATTAAAGCGCCAGTGCCAGCGCCATTGCTAGCGCCAGTGACAGCGCCATTGCTAGCGCCATTGCCAGCACCAACGCCAGCGCCAGCAAAAGAAAAAGTGCCCCCAAAAGCGCCCGCCCCAATGCAGAACTTGAACTGGCAAGCCGCCATACAAGCGCTAATGCCCGGCCAATTCCAAGCGCCACCTATGCAGCCGGGGGCCGCACTACCACCAGGGCAATTACCAGCTCAAGCGCTACCACTACGGATGCCAATGGCTCCAGCGCCCGCGCCACCTCCAACCGGTCCCACCGTGTCCCTTAAAGAAAAATTAGCGAGGCTTTTACCGCCCTACAATTTCAAAAGTAACACTCGTCGCACCCATCGTCTTATGACCTACCAGGTTCCTAAATATCGTCCAAGTCAACACAGGCTCTACTGTGGGTGCGACACTAAGCATTACACTAGAATCGTCGCAGCTCTTCAGATGGTAACTTATTTTTATATGAGTATTTTTAATTTTTTTTTTTGAATTGTTGTTTCAACTGTAATTTACTATGTACTTGCTATTCATTCAGATTTTGTTTGGGTACTTGTTCGTGTATGGACTTTCTCTACGGCAAGCAGAAATTAGGAAGACCGTGGAAGTTGAGGAAAATCAGAACGGAACGTCCATCTTCTCCCTGTTTGACTTTCAAAAGATCCCAGACGAAAAAGAGGCAACGGATTGTGAGTTGAAAGTTAATCTACTGTCGCAGTAACAGCCCTGTTATTTTATTATGTTAAAATTAATACGAATACAGTTTTTTCAGTACTTTATTGCTTCTGTGTTTGTTTGGTTGCAGTAGTGGGAAAATTGAGTGGAGATCCCTATTTTCAAGTCCCTGCTGGAGCCATTGGTCTCCTTCTTGGCATTTCCTTATTCGCTGGGGCTCAATTTGTGAGAAAATTAAAAACATCCAAAAATATTAGTATTCGACCATTTAATAAGGAATTTAAGTTATGATGTTGAATTCTACTGATTGTTGTGTGTGTGTGTGATTTTAGGGAAAACCAATACTACTGTTTTTGTGGCTGTTCGTGGCTGCAGTGACCCTCTTGATCCTTGCCTCCCTCCTCTTTCTACCCGCATTTTGGTTCTGGACGGCGGGATGGAGTCCCACACTACTTCATGTAATTTGTGCCAGTGTCCTACCCTTTGGAGTCATAGCCCTCTGCTTCAATTTCGTCTGGACTCACTTCCGAGAGCTCATCACTGATCGTCAAAATCAAAATCCAACTCCTGCTACTAAATTCTACCCGGTCTACTTGGACGTCAGCCGTCACATTCTACACACCTAGAGCAGAAATGTCATACTGACAGACAGCAAATTGCCATTGGTCCAAATTTTGTATTTTAAAAAAGTACGGAATGTAAAAATTCAATTTAAATTAAATTAAATGCTTAATTAAAAAATTAAATTAAACTAAATTTTTTTAATGATGCAGAATGTTCGGTGTATCCAAATCCCAAGTAAACGCCCCTTGAGACTTCTGCAGACCAAGAGCAACTTCACCCTCACAGCAATAAAAAAAAATTTTACATGTCCGTATTCTAATAGCTTTAATTTAACTTAACTACACAAAGTTTGTGATTGTAATGAGTGTTGTCCGTCCGTCAACTTCCACAATGGAAATAAATAATTACACATTTTTCAAAATTACTGAATGACATCGTGACTGGATCATTCGTCAATATCAATATAGTGCACGTAAAGTAATTACAGACTGTTAACCTGGCACTTTCTCTCTTCCTCATCTTTTGCTTTCCCTCAATTCATTCAATGTAATTACAAAGAACTATTTTTGAAACGGATCGTGCACCCTGCGCCGCCTAGGACCGCACATGCCAAAGAAAATAAAGAAAAAATCGCGAAAACAGCTGCTGTGCTGTGACGGTATGAAACAAGTAGGTACATTACAGAAATAACAAAATTAAATACTCCCATTTCTATGCTTATTTTGGTCCACTTTCTAAAGGCACTCGCATAAATAACAAAGATGATTTTTTAGCATAGATTCATCTGCCTCTTTTTTTTATCTTAGATAATTACAGCCAGAAAAATAGCTTCACGTATAAATACTTCGAAATACAAAAAATGAGAGTAAGTAGCGCATCACAAATCACAATTGATGCCCGCTTCTTATTTTTATTTCATTTTGCATTAGGTACTACGGTGCATACACAATGTCATTGATCTCTGGAATTGAAAGCTATTTGACAAACGTAAAATCAGTGGGATAAGCCTTCGTAGGCTTGGAAATTGATGCCCACCAGTACCAGCACCAGTACCATGAAAGTATGAAAGAGAAGGGGAAAGAAGTCCCAAAAGTCAAAAGGAGAAGCCGAACGGTGAAGCCGAAATGATCCGGGTAAGAGACGAGAGACGAAAATAGACGAGCTACAGGGACCTTTTGTATACGTACAGCCACCCTACTGTCGATGGCGACGGCGAACGGATGACGGACGGCGTCGAGGGTCATAGTCATAGCAACTGTTTTTTCGCCTTTGCAAAACTTGTGGGAGGTGCGCACAACTACTACGCCTTGAAATTGCACTGATCAACTGCTAAAAATTAACTTTTTTTCATCTTCTTTTTCTTTAAAATTGTATTGCATCACATTTGCAAAGACCCTTCTTTCTGCTTTTATTATTCCGAGAACTGAACCGACTCTCCAGTCAGTAGGCAGTGCGTCGCAAATATTTCTATACACACAACTTTTTTACCAGTCTTTCGCAGCAGCAGCAACAGCAACAGCAAACTCCATCATCACCTCTTCCCATCCCTACAAATTTTGAAAGAAGATCACTTACAACTTTAAAAAGGTGACGGCTTCCGACTTCCGTGTCCGTTTAATTTCGTCAAACATCCCATTCGCAGGGCAATTACGGTAAATATTATGTAATGGCTGTAACTGTTGACTGTTGTAATAAAATTAGAAATATTTGAAAAAGAAAATTGATTATCTGTTATCGTTTCTACTGACAACTTATAATTCTATTTATTTAACGTTATTTTTTAGCTGTGTGTTGTACGGTTGTACCTTGTACCTTCAAACTTTGAAGCAGTGCTTGTTGTGACTTGAACCTGGCAGCTGTATTTTTGGCATCGAGTAATTATTAAGGAATCTGTCTCATTAAAACTATATTAACTGTCATAATAATTTGAGTGTCTTTGACTATAATTTAGTGATTCCAACAACGAAGATGATGCCGAACAATTACTCAGAGTACTCCCCGCCTCCCCCGTACAACGAGAACTGCAGCGTCCCCATTACAGTCCCCCCGCCAGTCTACCGCCCGGCTACGACTTCAAGACTATTCTGCGGCTGTGGACCCAAAACGTGGACTAAAATCATTGCTATCCTTCATATTGTAAGTCTAAACATAGGTCGTTAATGAGGAAGCACATCGACAATTAATGGATCAAAAAAGAATTACATATTCAAATTGATTGATTTTTGCAACTTATAGAGAGTCAAAAGCCCCCCCTCCAACTTCACAGTCAACAGTTGACAGTATTCAGTTTGCCTCAATTTTACTTTTTTTGCTACAATATTTAAACGTCTAAATTAATAGCTTCACTTGAAAATGTCAATTTATAGTTCATTTTTACAAAACCGCCTTTTGACCCAAAAAGTAGACAGTCAACAGTATTAAATCTATTTGTAGGTAAGCACGTTCGAAAAGTGCAAAGCATGCAGCGTGTTTACGTAATTTGTGAATGGTGCAAAGCTAAATTTTTCATTTTTTAAAAGAAAATAGTAAATTGAGTTTTACACATTTTAAAAATGTAGGTACAGTAGAAACAAGTGCAATATTTGCAATCTATACTGTTTTGGAAGACTAACAATATGCTTTAGTGGTCTGCTTGTTGTTGTTTGGGAACAGATTCTGTGTTTGGGAGGATTAATTGCGAAATTGATTGCAACTGCAAGTGGCAAACCGGATCTAGCCGAGTATGAAGAACCTAATGATGGATATTATGGACCATGTAAAAAATAGTTTATTTTTAGTTTAAAAACAAATTCAGATAGCTACAGAATTTATAGTTTGACCATATGCGGTGTATATAAAGCTTATTAGTACATAAGCTATATTTTTTGAAAAGTATTATTTTGATTGATTGTTCCAAATTATACATTTCAGATACGAAATTTAATTCGGATCCGAAAGTTCAAGTTCTCGAGTCAGCCGTTGGTCTTCTATTTGGAGTGATGCTACTTGTTGGTGTACATTTAGTAAGTATATCTGAAAGAAACATGATAATTCAAATTAAAAGCACCACCTTAAAATAAGGCCTTACTAAATTAAGTTACTATAATATGTTTCTAATTTAGTGAAATATGATTGCCTCTTAATTTCCAGGGAAAGCCTATGCTGCTGTTGATCTGGCTAGTTTGTGCTGGAATAGGGATCGGAATGATGAGCATCGTTCTCATTGTTTTCTTCCTCGTTGTTATTTTTGCGGGGTTCCCCATGATGTTGCTCTTCATTTTTATCCTTCTCATTCCATTTGGAATCCAAATATTTTGCTTCCACGTCGTCTCCCTTCATCGTCGAGAGCTGCTGGATCAGCAGAATCTAATCCAACATCCCACCGTTCAGTTCCATTCAGTCTACGTGGACAACTTTGACAAGCAAAATTTCTAAAATGAGCCATAATATTGATTAAAATTCCATAATATTGACACACTTTACATACTAGAATTAAGTAAATGTTGGCACTGTAGCACAAAACTTCCGTTGAAATCAAACTATGTACTCGTAAAACAATAATACATGTGAAGTCAGTATCGGTATCGCAAGTTGTGAGTTTTGCCAAACATTTTCAACTTATTACATTTTTTGAACATTTCCTTTGTAAATATTTAGGATATCCATTCGTATTTAAATATAATGTATGCGGATGCATAGAAAGTTTTTCACTGTATAAATAACTCTTGAGTGTTATCCTTATGGGCATTGCATTGAAAAATTGAGAAGCTAAGAAGCTATGTATTTATACTACAACTGAAAGTGTATGTATAGGTAATTGCAGTAAGTCGATACTTTTACGAAATATACAAACTTCCTACATTTACGATGATCTCGATGTGACCGATGTACTTCATTGTAACATGCCATGCTCTACAATGCAACCTTCCCTCACTATGAAGATTGTCAAAGTTGAAGCCTAGGACAAAAAAAAATGTAATTTTATTGTTCGAGAACACACTAATACATGTTTTAATGTTTACTAGTCGTAGGTTAATGGTCTCGTTATAATAGGTTAAGGGCGCATGTTGAATGTTATTATCTATCATCTATATAGGCAAGGTATTCCTACAATATTTTATGTACCTTATTACGAATTTCTTTGTTTCGCGTCCTGCGTACAGCAATTATGCTTGTAATAATAAAAATGAATCAATCAAGTAATTCCCTGTTTACATTTATCATATAATTACATACTCAACACCCACATCCAATGGGAATATCATTGACAGAAAGAAAAATAATGAACATTAAACAAAGAGTGAGTGTGCTCTGCTGCTGCCTGCATTTCCTAGTACGCAGAATTTCTTTGCACTCTCCTCTCACTTTTATTGATTTTCTCAAATTGAGTCCAAGTTCGAGTTCATCGTCGCAATTTCCCTTTCAGTTTCGTTCGTGCTGGGCTGGGCGTTGGGTTGCCATCCTCCCAAGTTGCTTCCGCCGCGCCGGCATCTCCCAAAACTTTTTACAAGAGCAGAATCTCCTATCTTAAGTTCACGGTTTAAACTCACATACAGTAAATCCAATGCAACAGTGCAGTTGCTATATTTCTTGGAGGTTTCCTATTTTTGCGTGTGTGTGTCAGGGGGGGTCCGTGTTTTGACCGTTTAAAAAATTCGAAAGGAGCCCACTAAATAGCAAGTTAAAAAAACTGCCCTAGTAAGGCACAAAAATGACGGCGACACCCCCACCACCCTATTTCTTCCCCCCTGCCCCTCCCCTGATTTCACCCCCACCCCCTTATGCACCCCCCCAGTACGACGGTCCATCCCCACGAGCACCCCTCACCCCCCCTCCGACCTACTCGCAAAGTCAACGGGGTAACAGTCAAATAGGGAATGAAAATGAACAACCCCGAATTATTCTTCAAGACAGTCAGAGTCTAAGCGAAAATGAAATGGCGAGAGATTACAGAAGCAGGGATTACAGATTGTGGGAATTACCTGCTCAAGATCAAAATCAAAATCAGAGTCAAAATCAAATTCAAATTCAAAATCAAATACAAAATCAAATTCAAATTCATCTCTATCACAAGACCACATCCTCGGGTTGCTGCTGTCGATTAAAAACTTGGACGAAAGTTATTGCTACCATTCACAGTGTATTATAATAAGTCTTCTTCCATTATTTGCAGAAATTTAAGCCAAAAGTATTGAAAATTACTAATAAATAAATTATTGTTGTTTTAATCATGCTCTATTTTTTTCAGAGCTTCTCAGCAGGGATTTTGATCTGGATATTTTTTGAAGTGTTTGAACGTAGTACTTATGGTATACGTACGGGTACGTCATTATGTTATAGATATACATACAAAATCTGTACATTTAAATCAATTTAGCGTTTAGTTATACATTGTTGTAAAATTTTCTACTACAAAATACATATGTTGATTGGGACGGGTTGGGTCTACAGGTGTTCCATGGCCTGCTGTTCTCTTTGGATTCATTGGTCTTGTTCTAGGATGCTATTTATTTGCTGGAGCCCGCTACGTAAATGAAAAATACTAAATACTAGAATCACAATCATTTACTAATGTTCATTGCTTAATTAAATTAAAACAAATTATAATAATTTTGAAGCGAAAATGTCATTAAAAGGAATCATAATATTATTATTGTTTTCAGGGGAAACCAGGGATGATTCTAATTTGGATGATTCCCATTGGGATGGGCTTAGCTTTTTATGCCGTTATATTATTTTGTATTTTAATATTTGACAATCGTTGGATAAGCCGATTCGACTACATTGTACCTCTCGCTATTCTTTTAGTCCTAACAGTCGCATTTTCAGTTGTGTCCAAGCATCGACGGGATCTCTTGGAGATGCGGAATGAGCATTGGCGCCAGCGCCTTCAGCAAATATAAAATTAACAACAACAACAGCAGTAGCAGCAAAAAATGAATGAACTTTATCGAAGCATCTCTCGACTAAGGCTCAAATCATTTGACTGAAAAAACAATAAAAACAGAAAACAATTAACAAAATATTTTATTTTGTAAACGTTTTTTTTTGACTGAATTGGACTTTTATTAATTATTTGAATCAAAAATGACCCATTTTTGTAAAATGTGAGAAAATAAAACAAAATATTTATAACAATGTATACTTAATTAGTTATTTACTACTGGCATTTCTGAGTTGACAGGATCTCACTTTCACCGTCACTGTACCGTAAATCCTAAATAAAAATGTAATCTTGCACGTGCAAAGTATGTCCTATTCGTTAATTGCATACAAACATGACTGTATACTGTTCAGCTGTTTGCTGTGAGCGTGAAACAGTGCAATTCTATTGATTTTCTGTATGAGGCTCTCAAGGCCGCCAGTGCAAGCCTCCACTTTCCCTCACACTCGTCGACCAAAATCAAAGCCCGCACAATCTTCTGTATTTTGACTCTGAGTAGATTGTAGACGCAACTCATACAGAATATCTGTAGCTTGTAATTTAAATGTCAAACACATACATAGATAAAGGAATCACTAAAAAATCTTAAACGCTACTTTGCTACTAATACCACATTTGTTTCATCAAGTTGACAGGTTTGTATCCAATTTGTGAATATTTTTTAACCTATTCGGAACTGGGGAACCATGGAAAGAATGATTTACAAATGTGTTTAGTTCTATAAATTAACTTTTCGAAGCGGTCGAAACTAGTAAATAACACCTTTTCAAAACAGTCAAAACTAGTAAATAACACTCAAAACGGTCAAAACTTGTAAATAACACTTTTTCAAAACAATCAAAACTAGTAAATGACACTTTTTCAAAACGGTCAAAACTAGTAAACAACACTTTTTCAAAACAGTTAAAACTAGTAAATAACACTTTTTCAAAACGATCAAAACTAGTAAATAACACTTTTTCAAAACGATCAAAACTAGTAAATAACACTTTTTCAAAACAGTCAAAACTAGTAAATAACAATTTTTCAAAACGGTCAAAACAAGTAAATAGCCCTTTTCCAAAAAAGTCAAAACTAGTAAATAACACTTTCAAAAGATCAAAAAGCTATAAATTACCATTTTCAAAAACATTCAAAACTAAGTATATTACATTTCTAAAAGGTAGAGGAATTACCAGAATGTCGGAAATATTGCCACCTTCCTATTCCCTCGTAACAGCAACCCCACCTCAAATAATTCAAAGGCCCAACTACCCAACAAATCTACTATACACGGAGATTGACTGTCCAGCCGGAGATTCTCTTCACCATCAATTGCAACAGCAACTTCAAAGTGAAAGTCAAGGAGAAATTAAGCGTGAGAACCCGCGTCAGACCGTCACTGCCACCTTCTGCTGCTGTCAACTCAAAGCATGGACAAAAGCGATTGCTGTCATTCACATTGTAAGCCAAGCTACTTGTTTACCCTACAAGTTAATGATTCAATTAATAATTTAATTACCGTAAACTCTCTAATAGAACGCCCGCGCACTATTTCATTCAGCCCCTCGGACCCCCGCGTACAATTAGAGACCCGCGCATTAATAGAGACCCGCGTGTTATTCAAACTAACCGTTTTAATACTCTGAATTTAGTTGGAATAAAGAGGCTAAAAACAAGAATTTTGACACTTTTAAGCGACTTAAAAGTAATGTATCATTTAATTCAACCAATTCAGTGGCTAAAAGATTAGGTTTACGCTAATTTCTGTACACTTAATCACTGAAAATACTTCCGGTGACCCGCGTACTGTTAGAGACCCGCGTATTATTGGAGAAACGCGCATTATTCCATTCAGGCCCTCGGACCCTCGCGTACAATTAGAGACCCGCGTTGTAAAAGAGAATTTACGGTAATCAAGTTTTTGATTTTTTTTCTTCTAGTTTATTTCAGGTGCCGTTCTAGTATCCACATATTTTATCACGGTCGAATATTCTCTACTTATGCAACGTGACTATAGACGAACACTTGCGGACGATGCCATCAAAGGATTGAGCCTCCTCATAGACTACCGTACTAGTATGTGTTCTAGTTAATTCTCTACAAACTATAGCACTATTTTTGTAGTTTAACCTGTTTGAAACGGTCCTATATCTAGTTTTACATCTTTTTGAAAGTGTTAATTTATTGTTTTGACCTTTTTGAAAATGTTAAATTCTTGTTTTGACCTTTTTGAAAGTTTTAACTTCTTGTTTTGACAATTATTAAAAGTGTTAATTTCTTGTTTTGACCTTTTTGAAAGTTTTAATTTCTTGTTTTGACTGTTTTGAAAGTTTTAACTTCGTGTTTTGACAATTATTGAAAATGTTAATTTCTTGTTTTGGCCGTTTTAAAAGTGTTAATGTATTGTTTTGACCTTTTTGAAAGTGTTAATTTCTTGTTTTTACCTTTTTGACAGTGTTAATTTATTGTTTCGGCCTTTTTTGAAAATGTTATTTCTAGTTTTGACCGTTTCGAAAAAGATGATTTCTAGAAAAGCATTTTCGTAAAGCATTCTTTCCACGATTTCTATGCTGCGAATAGGTTAAAGAAGGTTTAAACTTTAATAATCTTTTGAACTTTTTAAAGGGTTACCTAAGCCGATTCTTCCTTATGACATTCCTGACAAAAATACTCTGCTATTTCTTGGAATCCTCGGATTTTTCAATCTTTCTTTAGGATGCATTTTATTCGCTGGAGCTCATTATGTATGAATGGAAAAAGATAATTGTGGAAATTTTAAACATTTAAATATTTCAGTGAAAAGTGGTGGTGGGTTTTTGATTAGATTTTTATAATTTCAGGGGAAATCCAGACTGTTGTTCACATGGATGCTGGCCTCTGGGATGGAAATCAAATTGTACATTTTCTTCATGCTGAGACTATTTGTGAATGAAAGGCTGTCGGGCTGCCAGTACTTTCTGCTTTTAGCTGCCCTGGTGATGATGGGCTTATTCTTCGCCACTGTCTACGTTCACCGTCAAGTTCTCATTGACCTACGGCATGAGAATGAGTATCAGCAACGGCTCATTCAAATCTAAACTGTAAACATGATGAAGAGAACACAATAATTATTGTTATCATTTGGTGGTTGCATCGGCTAAATTAACAAAATGTATTCTAAACATATATATTACTATACATAGCTATAGTATACATATTTGTAGCAGGGGACATAAAAGCTGTTTTGTTTTTACTTACTATTGTAATAATTGTAATTTGTAATCTTCAATTATTGTACAAGATTTCATTTTTTCCTTTAAATTCCTCTGGAAAAAAGGACACAACAAAAATAAGTACTATTTATGTACCTACTTTTGATTAAGTATACTTAATAAATTATGTTGGTATTCAACTTTTGTATTGTTTTTAGTACACCTACACGTAGACAGACAAAATAATCGATATTTTTGTAAATTATACTAATTTTATATTACTCCATTTAGAACTGGGAAATAACCATGGCCATATGGAGCGAATGCTTTAAAAAGTGCTTTTATTCTACAATTGCACCTTTTCAAAAGGGTCAAAACTAGTAATCAACTATGTCATTTTCAAAAGCACTCAAAAGTAGTAACGAACACTTTTAAAACGATGTAAAGAATAAGAAATTGTCACTTTTAAAAAGGAGAAACCATAAAAATAAGTTAACATTTTCAAACGCATTCAATACTAGTGTTAACCCTTTCAAACAGATAATGTTAGCAAGAAATTCACATTTTCAAAAGGGTAAAAACTAGAAACTAACATTTTCAAAAATGTCAAAACTAGAAACTACCATTTTCAAAAATGTAAAAACTAGACACTACCATTTTCAAAAATGTCAAAACTAGAAACTAACATTTTAAAAAATGTCAAAACTAGAAACTACCTTTTTCAAAAAGGTCAAAACTAGAAACTACCATTTTCAAAAATGTCAAAACTAGACACTACCATTTTCAAAAATGTCAAAACTAGAAACTACCATTTTCAAAAATGTCAAAACTAGAAACTACCATTTTCAAAAATGTCAAAACTAGAAACTACCATTTACAAAAATGTCAACACTACAAACCACCACTTTCAAAAATGTCAAAACTACATAGAAACTACCATTTTCAAAAAGACGTAAAACTAGATCTATGACCGTTTCAAAAATTTAAATATGTGTCCTAGCCACTTTTATTGTTAATATTTTTACCAAAAGTGTAGTCACAAATTAAACGAAATCATACTATTGTAAGTAATTTATTTTAGAGTGCCAGATTTAAAAATTGGTGTATTCAATAAAGTTGCGTTTTCACTCCTTTCAACGATTCTACAAAAATAATCTGCTTATTTCACTAACCTTATTAAACGTACCTATATACATACATACATACATACATACATACATACATTTCTCCATATTCGCATACCTACCTACATTCGTAGAAGCATCGTAAATCCCAATCTTAAGAAATCCTACTCAAAATAGAATGACAGCAAAATAAACTTATGGAAACAATAATTCCGAAAAGATTCTAAAAAAAAATAGCCACATTTCTTTCTGCCCAAGCCGACGTTGCGCGGAGGGAAAGCGAGTGGTCACGTTGCGCAACGAACTATTTTATGAATGAAAGCCTTTCACTTTCACTTTCAGTTTCATTGATTCATTTCCTCAATGCACACATGTATAGTAGTAATACGTGCATGCTTCACTCTTTTGGCTCTGTCTTCTGACAGAGTTTTTTTTAGTTTACGAATTAAATAATTAATCGCTTTAAATTTAATTAGATTTTAATTATTATTTCTAAGCATGTACATTGTATCAACGGAGCCAGTCACAACGGCTCCCCCGCACACCTGCAGCTACAGTGAAAGTCAGTTTCAGATTCAAAGCGAACGCAGGCTCCGCTCCTTTTGTTGCTACCCACTAACAACGGTGACCAAAATAGCTGCTATTGTTCATATTGTAAGCACCAACACACAGAGAGTAATTAATTTCACAAAAAATTTAAAAAAAATACACAACTTTTAATTAATTGAGTAATTAACAATAAATTTTTCATCCACCTTAGATTTTGGCATTGGGGTTTCTAAGCTGGGCAGTGCCAAACGTGTGGGAAGAGAAGGGATCATACCGAGAGACTGAGATGGAAATCATTCAAGATTATAGACAATCCCACAAGACTTACTATGAGGGGGCGGAGCAGGGACAGAGAACTTTGGTCATTGCTTTCTATTTTATCGGAATATTTATTGCTGGAGCTCATCTCGTTCAAGGATTGATTTTATACGCTAGCGCTTATTTTGTAAGGACAAAAAAACAATTCAATTAACCTTTTCGAAAGTGTAATATAACTTAGTTTTGAACGTTTTTGAAAAAGGAGAATTTCTAGTTTTGACCGTTTTGAAAAAGTGTCATTTACTAAAGGCCGTTTCTTAAAAAGTGTTATTTACTAGTTTTGGCCGTTTTTGAAAATTGTTATTTACTAGTTTTGGCCGTTTTGAAAAAGTGTCAGTTACTAGTTTTGACCGTTTTGAAAAAGTGTTATTTACTAGTTTTGACCGTTTTGAGTGTTATTTACTAGTTTTGACCGTTTTTAAAAAGCGCTATTCACTAGTTTTGACTGTTTTGAAAAAGTGTCATTTACTGGTTTTGACCTTTTTTGAAAAAGTGTTCTTTACTAGTTTTGACTGTTTTGAAAAAGTGTCATTTACTAGTTTTGACCGTTTTTGAAAAAGTGTTATTTACTAGTTTTGACCGTTTTGAAAATGTCGATTTATAGAATTAAACGCTTTTGTACAGCATGCTTTTCATGGTTTCCTAGTTCCGAATAGGTTAACTCATAACAAAAGAACAACGTAATTTATAGTGTGGATACTGAATTTGTGAACTGTCTCTGATTCTAGGGCAATAACTACCTGCTTCTAGTTTGGATGATCGTCCATAGCATCGCCATTGCCATCGTGGCTTTCCACACATTTCAATTGTTGGAGTACGTTCTACTGAATAATAATATCCCGCTGGGGAACTATATGGACTGCACACTATTCAAATTATCCATCACGCAATTCCGGGTTCAGAATCAGACTCGGAAGAATTAACTCATCGAATCACATTTTATTTTGTCATAAGGAATTCTCAGTGCTTAAAATGTTACCTCTACTTTCGTTAATAAAAATCTAGATTATGATTACAAAGTCTGTATTGGAAAGACCAACGCAACGTTTTCAAAGTGTGTGCGTTATTTGTAGAACGATTACCTTTTCGAAACGGTAATATATCTAGTTTTATATCTGTCTAAAAAGCATAACTTCTTGTTTTGAGCCTTTTAAAAATGTCAGTTTCTTGTTTTGACCTTTTTGAAAGTGGCAGTTACTAGTTTTGAGTGTTTCTCAAAATGCTAATTTCTTGTTTTGGGCTTTTTGAAAATGTTAAATTCTTATTTTGACCTTTTTGAAAACCTTAATTTTTTGTATTGACCTTTTTGAAAACCTTAATTTCTTGTTTTGACCTTTTTGAAAGTGTCAGTTACTAGTTTTGAGTGTTTCTCAAAATGTTAAATTCTTATTTTGACCTTTTTGAAAATGTTAAATTCTTGTTTTGAACTTTTTGAAAACCTTAATTTCTTGTTTTGACCCTTTTGAAAATGTTAAGTTCTTGTTTTGACCATTTTGAAAATGTTAAGTTCTTGTTTTGACCATTTTGAAAATGTTAATTTCATGTTTTGACCTTTTTGAAAATGTTAATTTCTTGTTTTGACCTTTTTAAAAAAATGCTAAAGTCTTGTTTTGACGTTTTTGAAAATGCTAATTTCTTGTTTTCACCTTTTTGAAAATATTAATTTTTTGTTTTGACCTTTTGAAAGTGTTGATCTATTGTTTTGACTGTTTTAAAATTGTTAATTTCTTGTTTTGACCATTTTGAAAATGCTAGTTTCTTGTTTTAACCTTTTTGAAAGTGGCAGTTACTAGTTTTGAGTGGTTCTCAAAATGTTAATTTCTTGTTTTGACCTTTTTGAAAATGTTAATTTCTTGTTTTGACCTGTTTGAAAATGTTAATATCTTGTTTTCACCTTTTTGAAAATATTAGTTTCTTGTTTTGAACTTTTTGAAAATGTTAATTTCTTGTTTTGAGCTTTTTAAAAAATGCTAATTTCTTGTTTTGAAGTTTTTGAAAATTTTAATTTCTTGTTGAAACTGTTACTGTGTTAAAACACTTCTGTAAAGCATTCTTTCCATGGTTTCCCATTTCCGAATAGGTTAAGTTCGCAACGTTGCGTTATGAAGCCAACTTCGTTACTTTAGTAAACGTTGATTGTTTCTATCCAGAATCTTATAGTGTGCTTATAGCGTAATAAAATTCCAGAGCGTCGAAGCAGTGATTTTATGATTCCCATCCGAATCTTTCGTTTCATTCCCGATCTTTGACGGAAGGCGGAAGTACTCAACTCAAGTTGTTTCCAGGTTCCGCACCACTCAAATTACAAGCAAAAAAACAACACATTCCTCCTTTTACCTACTAAAACTGTCATGATAGTGAATCAACAAGTTTCAAAAATAAAATTTCATTTCATTTCGCAATCAAAAAAAGACTTCAAGAACCACATTTTGGTTTTATTCAAATGAGATACAAATAATGTGAAGAAGGGAGCAGTTATCACTCATAATAATAATAAATAAGTTTCTTAAGATTATCAAGATTCATATGGACGAACCACAAGAACCGCCCACCTACGACGAATGTATATTTCTTACTAACTGTTCTAATTCAATCCATCCCTCAATTACAAGAAGCTATCAAAAAAATGAAATTCCAACAATTGAAAGCCAAATAAGTGAAAGGAAAACAGGGCCATTTTCCTGCTGTTTCCGATTCCGACGAAAGACTTGTACAAAAATCTGTCATGTATTTCCCCTGGTAAGAATACGTAAATTAAACAAAATTTAAACAAAATTAAAAAAAAAGCAAATTATTTTTTTATTAAATTATGTAGGTAAATAATGTACTGTAAACCATTATAGATCATCGCAGTGGCCATTCTCATATGGGTTCTCTACAAAATCCTTGAGTTAGAGCTCAAGGACCAATTCAATCTGGATGATTCAATCTCCTTTGTCGACGTATTGATACCCTTTGCCATGCTACTAGTCGTTGCTTTTATTGTGGGATGGTTTCTAGTCACTTGTAGAGCTTCATTCTGTAAGAATAAACTTTGAACTTCAAATTAAATAAAACTTTTTTTATTTAAAAATAATAAAATTATGTATAATGTTTTTTAAATAATTTCCAGGGGAAGATGCTACTGATACTAGCGAGAATCTAAGCAGTTGGGATTCAACTCATTCAACGAACTATTTATAATCTCGCCGTGTTTTCATCCAAGAATCTAAATCTTCCCCATCTATAGCATCTGTTTAGTTTTCTTGGGTTCCGTAGCTACCCTGCTGATTTGTAACTGAAAAAATATTTTTTTGAAACTACTATGTTGTAGTGGATAATCGATAAATTCATTAATAATTGTAATTTTTTGGTGTAATTAAAGTAAAAAAATAAACGGTTACCTACAGAAAACAAATTAAAATAAACAATAATGATCGTAATCTTCCATACAGTCAACGCATTTGTACGAGTAGCATTTCTATACGTAACTCCAAATGAGTATTGGAAAGAAGTCAATGCATATGAAGCTTGTCTCCTTTCTCTTCTCAGCTGATCTGTAAGCCAAAGGGCGACCAGCGCAAAATGCGATGCGTAATTTTAGTTTCACTTGAGACTTTGAGAGTTTCATTGATTTTTCTCCAAAGGCCATGTGACTGTGGCCGACTGCAACGTCGTCATTTCTGTCGTTCTATCTTTTTTGTCAGTCCTACAGCTGGGGATGCTCGAGTTAGATCTCTGCATTTTTCCTGGCCCACTCACTAAACGAAGAAAAGTGACCAAAAAGAAATAGTAATGTCCCACTAAATCCTTAAGAATCTACTTTTTTTTATAAATGAAACATTGTAAATATTTTTTCGGATTCTCAGTCGATCATCAGTAATTTTTGCAATTGCCATTGTCAGTAGTTGACAGCCCATTTTCATTAAAAATTCATAAAAAAAATGTCTAATTTACATCAAGCGCCTTATTCCTACTTAACCCCAACAATAATCCCAGAAATCTACATTAAGAATGGCAAGGCTGAGGACGGTGGTAAAGCTGGGGTTTCAAGGGAGCATTATTTCCAGCCTCCCTACACCTACAGCGACCAGGACAGAAGTGAAAGAGAAAGCGTTGATCAAAGTGAAAGCACGAAAGCGTCTATTTGTTGCTGCAAGAGAAAAACATGTACAAAAGTCATTGCTGCAATTCAGATTGTAAGGAAGCCTTTTCCTTTTTTTTAAATTTTAAAAGTTGAACTTTGACTTAATTTCTTGGCAAAATCTTTTACAATATTTCTATTTTTCTACTGAATTAAAAGATTCTTTCAGTGGCCTTTTTGATGGTGGCATTCTACATTGTGCTGGAGGAAGAGCAGGCGGAGGAACTTCGCAAAATAAGAGATGAGGTAGAGAAGCAGTCCCTCAGCCATGGCAACTTCACCGTTTACGTTAACTGTAAATAATTATTACATCCATCTGTCAAAGTTTATTTCGAATATTATTAACTTCACAAAAGGATCAATGGAGATTTAATTGAATTTTTTAATTTTTCAGTTCATCCTCCCAGCACTCTCTTTTTCATCGCTCCTCTTCTCCTTGGAATTATAAATCTTGTTTTGGGTTGGGTGCTCTTTGCGGGAGCTCATTACGTAAGAAATAGGGAAATCGAAAAAATTGTCGATCGAAATTATTTCAAAATATTGCTACTAATATCAATTATTATGTGTTCTGTAAATCAAATAATTATATAATATAGGAAAATCCGGACCTGCTTCTTCTCTGGATGATCCCAACAGGGATAGAAATCGGGATTTTCTCTCTCCTCGTCTTCTACTATTTTATTCTGATGCTCATGGGCTACGGATTGTATCCCTTCCAGGCTCTCCTCCCCCTCCTGGTCATTCTCCTCTCCATCTTTAAAGTTGTGTCCAAACATCGTGGAGAACTTGTCCATTGGCCAAAAGAAGGAAGAGAGCCGGAGGAGGGTCAGGGTCAAACTTACATAAATCCTGGTTCCAATAATTAAGTTCCAGATTATGAACATTGCTATATTATATTGTATATAGTATACATATATTTTGATTGATTGAGTCTTGATCTTTAGTTTGAAGATTCCAAATACATATATAAAAGGAGTGAAACAAGGCAAGGCCAATACTAAGATGTATAAATTTTTTTTAAATTGTGAAATGTATATGTACCTATGTGTGTAATTGCTTAAGTATACCTATGTACATATATTGGTAGGATGTTTTGTACACATATAATTACTGTGAGTCTTACAAGGATTGGATTTAAACGTAATATGTATATTGTTTTTATGATTAAAACTTATTAGTGCCAATAAATTTCATTACTTTTTTAAAGGAAGAATCAGTCAAATATATGCTACTAGTATTAATGGGTCCTTTTAAGTGTTGCATCCGATTCTACCAAAGCAAAAGCCGACAAATGACGAGTGGGAACTTTTTAGGATCCGCGACGATCAGCTGGTAGCTCCTTCCATGGTTACAATGACCGACTCAAATGAGTGGTGAGGCTGCCTCAACAACAACAAAGTAAAGCTATAACACCGTTTTTTTTGCAGATAGCTCAGTTTGCACTGTCATGTCACTCTCTCTCTGCTAAAAATGCCTATCTAAAAAAATAATGTAGGGACCTACCATCATCCATTCAATAGTTGCTTACT
Organism: Dicyrtoma fusca; assembly: GCA_034695205.1. Classification (NCBI taxonomy): domain Eukaryota; kingdom Metazoa; phylum Arthropoda; class Collembola; order Symphypleona; family Dicyrtomidae; genus Dicyrtoma; species Dicyrtoma fusca. The sequence continues at coordinate 31,659 of JAQFZC010000461.1, forward strand.
TCTGACGTACACATCGCCTACACGCATCGCTCATTTCTGCACTTCACACTTCAAGTTCAAGTCACGTCTTCTGCACAGTTGTTTTACTTAATTGAGTTGTACGTACAATTTAATGATTTATAAGTTCCATAGTTTTTATATTCATCTTAAACTTCGATTCAGTTTTTCATTTTAGAGCATTATGTACATAGCATAGACTTGTAAAATGTATCAATTTCAATAAAATTAAAAGTATCTCTGAAATTCAATCAAAATGGAAAATGAGCTTCCTCCATCCTACTCCTTTTGTATGAGTCAACTACCACCGGAAGCTAGAACACCGCCCCTCCAGCCACAGCCCCCACCAGACCCCACTAGTACAAGAATTACCATTCCAATTAATAATCATGAACTAGTCTACGCTCATCAGACTCAAGCTCAAAATCAAAATCTGAGGAATCAGCGACAAATCTTGCCCTCAATTTGCTGCTGTCAACCCAGAACTTGGGCAAGAATTACTGGATTACATACTACTGTAAGTGGGGGCGCATTCAGTTACGATTTATTCTTAAAAGCACAAAAATGTTATTTTATAATTTATAATTTATAATATAATAATAATAATGTTTAATCTATTCTTCGGCAGTTATTTTCGCTCATCTATACCTTGTATATTTGGACGACTAGTAGTGAAAGGGGTAGAGGTGAGTAAATACAAATATCTCGGTGACACTTGCATTGTTGAAAGGGGACAGAGAGTGGGTGAGTTTAATTTATTGTGACTTACAGAAGAAGGCTTTGACATTCTGCTTCTGCTGGCACTGGGGCTTGTGGGTGTTTTTGCGGGATTGGTCCTCTTTGTGGGGGCACATTGTGTGAGTCATATTATTGGCAGTTTAACTTTTTCAAAACCATCAAAACTATATGTAGTAGGTAATTAACGTTTTTTCAAAAGAGTAAAAACTAGTAAATGCCACTTTTTCAAAAGGGTCAAAACTAGTAAATACTTCATTTTGAAAAGGGTCAAAACTAGTAAATACTACATTTTGAAAAGGGTCAAAACTAGTAAATACTACATTTTCAAAAGGGTCAAAACTAGTAAATACTACATTTTAAAAAGGGTCAAAACTAGTAAATACTACATTTTGAAAAGGGTCAAAACTAGTAAATAACACTTTCATAAGGTCACTTATCTAGAAATTACCTTTTTCAAAATAGTCAAAACTAGAAATTACCTTTTTCAAAACGTTCAAAACTGGGAATTGCCATTTCCAAAAACGTTCAAAACTGGAAATTGCCCTTTTCAAAAACATTCAAAACTAAGTATATTACGATTGCAAAAAGGTTAAATGATATATTATTACGCGTAAAATTATGGTACATAATGCTCAATGCAATGCTGTATTTATTTTAAATAGGGTAAACGTTGGTTGGTGTTCCTGTGGGTACTTCCAGCAGGGATTTTTATAGGAAACCTGTTGGTTCAAGAATATAATTTGATGATTTTAAAGAATGATTTGAAACAATCTTCTACACACCATGAAGACACGAGCTTAGTCCTTCAATACCTCGTCATGGTAGTTCCTACGGCCCTCTGCGTCTTGTCCTTTGCCATTGTTTGTGTCCACTGTGTCCACCTTTTCGTCCTGCACAAGAAGAAACTGATGAACCAAGAGCTTCTGTACCAAGTTCAGTATTTTTAAATTTTAGCGATACTATTTGTACTCGAAGGAAAAAATACAATAATTGGACTGCAGGCCATAGTATCCATCATCTTCTTTACAATAATTGTGTATTTTTCCTCCATTCTTTTATGTACAAAAGGCCAAAAGACCTGACAAATGTAATACTTATGGACTTATACCTACATACATACATACATACATACATACATACATACATACATACATAGATGCATATACCTATACTAGATTGTGTAAAAAAATTAAATAAAAACAAATTGTGACAGAATTTAATAATCATTCCCTATCAAAGCAATTAAGCTTCAAGCCAATTAAATAATTTTATTATATTTAAGTACATCTAAGGACATACTTGGGATAAGAAAGTTTTTGTGATTTAAATTTATTTAACTAGCTTTTCCGAGGAAGCTAAACGACAATGAAAATGAGTCGTATATTACTTTTAAAAGTATGTACATAATAGTACTTTAGTATATAAGTCATTTTGCATCTTCTGTTAGGATTAAGACCTTGCTTCGGATACACGGATAGAACCAAAGCCGAAAATGAGAAAAGGGAAAGTGGAAGCAAGTGGAAATATTGCAGTGCAATTCTTACTGGAGCAACAGGACCGGTGTTGAGCTTTCAACTCCTGCACTTTTATCGATTTTCGCAAAAACTCACTTTCACTGGCAAAGGCGATGCAAAGATGCGATTCTACAAAGTCAAACTTTCTCTTTCACTCTCTTCACATGTGTACTGTGTGTACTGCACATTTTCATTTTAATTTTGCACTAAAAATGTTACTTCAAACTATTAAGCTATTTGTCCCACAACAGCACCTGCGTGACCCAGTTTAAAATTTATTTTGATTGTAATTACTTTTCTAAAACAAAATCTAAACGTATCACTTACTGACACACTGCACTGAAATTGTACTGTTCTTTCAAAAGTACTGGCATACTTAATCCTATTGAAAGTTAAAAAAAACTAAATTTTTCCGTTCCAGCTGTTGCGTTGCGTTGCAGAATCCTTAACTTTTTTAAAATACTAATAAATTGTACATACTTTTGATTTTTTTGAACGTATCATCAGAATGAGGTTCAAAATGATTAAAGCTTCAAACAGGAATTTAAGTTGTATATAAATATTCGTCAGAAAATGCACGAACCCCCTCCACCTTCGTACTCATTTTGCACAGATCTAACACACGTTCTACCCCCCATAAGCCCACCTCCATCCCCTCCTCCCTACCCACCCCCACCATACCCCCACCCTCCAGGCACCGCACTCTGTAGGATTTCCATCCCAGTTGTCAATTCCATAACCAACAACAACACCACCACCACCACCACTGGAAGCAGAATAACTTACCCACCCATTCAAATTCAAAGCCAACATCAACGACGATGCCAAAGTCAACCCATCCGGAAATTACCTTCGATTTGCTGTTGCCAACCCAAAACATGGACCAGAGTGACTGCAGTCATCACACTGGTAAAAGTAAACATTATTAGGAACTTAACTAGAAATAAATTATTTATAGAAAAATTTAAAAAAATGAACTATTTGAAAATAAAACCAATCAATAGAAGTTGATTAATTATTGTTCCTAAATATATATTTGGTTTTGATTTTAGTTTGTGTCAGTGTTTACATTAGTGTTGGTCTGTACGACGGTGTACGCTCATTGGGAGGATGACAAAATACGAAAGGAGATGGACTCAGACTTTGAGCGACGTGTTGGCCGGCCATTTTTAGGCGGTAATTTGTTAAATAAATTATTTGTAAAATTATCAAATAAATTGAGATTTGAGTATTTATTCTCATTGTGGTAGCTTACAATAAAAATATTGTTAAAATGTGTCTTTCATAGAACCCAAGAAATATCCGAACCTGTGGCTTCCAAGTCTCCTGGCCCCCATTGGGTTGGTCCTGGGCTCATTTTTGTTTGCTGGAGTTCATTACGTACGTAATTTTAAATAATGAACATACACACACAACACAACTACATTACTTACAATAATTTGATTGTAATAAATAAGATTTTATTCAATATAATTATACAAAAATTGTTTTGTACTTGGCAGGGAAAGCTCGTTCTAATCTTAATATGGATAGTGCCGATGGGATTGGGATTGACATTCGTTCTTTTCCGTGTATTTATTGAAGTGATAGATATTTATAAGGGGATACACGGGGTAGGTTTAGTAATTCCTTTTGTATTCATTTTAGCTCCTACGGGACTCACAGTTTTAGCATTTATTATCGTCTGCATTCATGCTAGGAACCTATTTTATGTGTACAAACAACAGAAAGATCAACGCTCGGATCCAAGTCAAGTTTATTACCACGGTCAGTACTAAATTAAAAAAATACTCAAATAGCTACATTACATATTACATTTACTACAACTTCGCCTCAGTTGGATTACTTATGAATTCCTTATTTGAAGTCAAATGTCTCCATTTCCATTATTTATGGTTCTCTATATATTTATGGCAAAAATAATCAACGCAATAAATCAGATACTTGATCGAAATATCGAAAACCCGCTTTGAATTTATTTCCTCTTGTGCCAAAATACTCTGCAAAGACTGCGAACTAAAACTAAATACACATACCTACATATTTATTACGATTTCGCGGGTGTTCGGCGGATTCGGTTCGGAAAACCAAAACCGAGTATGAGGATTATTTCTCCGAATCCGAACCTTCATTCGCCGCAAACCAACAAACAGTAACAAAAGTAACAATTAAGTAGCAGGTGACAGTATCTTCATTCCAACTAAAAATTCAGAGCCGTGGTAAGATGATGATTCAATAATGTCATATTAATGGTCACATTTATCATAATTACGAAACAACAAAGATCAACATCCTATAAATAGTCAAAACGATAATAATTTGATGATTAACCGTCAAACGAACTCCCAAAAGCACCGAGAACATCCGACTTTACATTTTAGAACTTTACTGTCAACTGTCGAAGTCGAACTTTGTCGAGCAGGAGCCGAGCATGAAGGGGCTCGCATAAATTACCATTGGATTCCAAAAAAAAGTAAAAAGCTTTTTACTGTTTTACTGGATTTATAATAATTATACTGACTAACAAAAATGATTTAAAAATGTATTTATGTTCAGGGTTTGCCAATGTAATATATTAAAGCCCCTTTAACGAAACCTAGGGCAACAAGCTCTGAGCGCCTAATTCAGCTACACAGTACGAAGTTTGGCGACGTTTCATCGATTAAATTCCGTGCCGCTGCAAAATAATTGTTGGCTGAAGTGGGTCGACAGTCGCAACCGACAACCGACCGACAGTTGACAGTCAGTCGACGAAAAACTAAGCCAACGTGTAGATTGTACAGATATTACCACCATTTGCACTTTTTAGCTGCCCTAGTTCATAGTTTTAGTTATTTTAAAACTAAAAGCTCCTGTTTTGTGTTCTACGCTCACTATTTAATTTAATACTGAAAAATTATTTATTTTGCTATCCACACCAATTAACTTTACCTTTAAAATGGTAGTCAAGATAGAATCAGACCCATCCTTATTATTATTTTACGCATCCCAGATTCTGCCTCAGCTCCCATTACGTAGTGACGTTAAAAGTGGTAGATCATGTGAAGGTCACAGTCTTTTGATTGAAGATGACAAAACTTCAGAGCCTCTGCTCAATAAGTACGAGCTTCACCCAGATGGAAAGGAGAGTGAAATGATTCAAAAGAAAATAATCACCAAGTATTGTTGCTTTCAGCTAAAAACATGGACGAAATTGGTGGCTGGGATTCAGATTGTAAGTTGTATGGATAATCAATAATGGCACTGTCTCGTTAATTGCAAATGACGAATCACAAATCAATCATAAATCATTTTGGCTAATAACATTCAACATTATTAATTATAATATTATCGTATATTATAATTTTATTTCTTTTGAAATAGTTGCTTTCATTGACACCAGTAATACTACTTTGCTATACGTATGTGGCGGAAAGCATGATTGAAGATCATTCTTGTGGACGCTACAAAGAAGGGGATGAAGATCGCTATGACAGATGCGCCTGTATGTTGTCTTTTAATTATTGTTAGCAAAATGTTACACAGTTAGCAAGTTAACCTTCTCAAAGTTTGATTATTTGATTCTATTCCGGATTAAATAGTGGTCAGTTTGCTTTTCTTTAGTGATGAACTAAAGAACAGCCAACGAAAAAAAAATTCATTAGGTACCTCTAATGTTTTAATGGTTTTGTTTTACGGGATTTATTATGTTGTATGTTAGATCCGAGGACCAACATGGGCATTCAATTCCAAATGTTTTTTTCTCCGGTGGCCGTCGTATCCATCTTTCTCGGTTGCATTTTATTTGCTGGAGCCCATCACGTAAGAAATAATTACAATTGAAAGAAATAGTATAGGCTTTGGGCATTTCACAGTTGGTACCATTATGAATAAGCTTTTAATTGTTTTGTTTGAATTTGCAGGGGAAGCCAAATAATATATCGTTGTGGCTGAATCCATACGGAATCGGAATCTCGCTGACTTGCCTCATCTTCATTTGTCTCTTTTTGGACTTTTTCTTTCTTGGAAGGGATGACCCGATTGTAGTTCTCCTCACCCTTCTTCTTCTCGCAGTTGCCATGGTTTACTCCGTTTTCCTCGTTTCCAAATACGAAAAGCAACTTCATCTAATCAAAGAGGAACAGCTTGAAAGGACCACGACTGATTTTGATACAGATATGTTGTGCGTGTAAATATGCGCGATGCGAATGTGTGAGACACACTACTGAATGGTTTATTAAATACTTTTTGTTTTGCTTAAAAGTTTGCTTATAGTATTTTGTTGTAAATTATATAAAACACCTGTGCATCACAGCACAAGAGGTCAAGAGGCCATTCTGCTTAATAATAATTCAACTTGGTATACATGCACGTACATACTTACCTATGTATGTATATGCATAAATGTAGCTCTTGTCTCGAGCTTCAAGCTTCAAATAGAGCTATTATTTTCTTAATAACTAAAAATTAAATGTTCCACTGTGAGGCTGGTGTTATTTTTTTTAAATGTTTTAAGAATAAAACAATAACTGGCACCACTAATAATTTACGAAAAATTCTCATTGTCCTATTTACTTAGGCATCCATATAATTTAGCGGAAACTTTAATTTTTGTCCATTTTGTATCATGTTATGTTATGCAATATTTTAACCGAAATGGCGAGGAGATCACAGAAATAAACTTGCTTTTTCAATACACTGTTTAAACTGAAATATTTTCAAAAATGTTCAAAAACCGTAAAAAGACAAATTTTTAAGGGTTAAAATAAGGCTAAAGTTCAGTGTTGGCCAATAGTCAAAGTTCAGCATGTTACACATTCCCGCTGGACGTAAATGTTTTCGGTTCTTGAAAAATTTGAAAACTATTCACACTAACAAGTGGGGCGAAGCCAAAATAATAAAATTCAAGTGACGCTTTTTGTGGTGCCACGATTTATTAATGAAGGCACTGGCTTTTGTATCGCTTTTTAAATTTTTCTGCCTAAAACTATTTGCAATAATATCTGGCGGCCCTGCAATCTATTTAAAACTGTAATTGGCGACTGAAAATTATTAGGGTGAAATGTTTAGCGTATTCTGTGATAGAAAATTGCCAATGTGAAATGTTAGCTCCATTGATCATGGAAAAATACTTATTTGAATTATTTGAAGTGGGTGACCCAACCGAACCCAGCTAAAGTTTTTCTACTTCTACCTTCGACGATTCAACCGCTGGACAGTTAGCATCGCCGTTCGCTTCAGTTCCAAATTCTAGATTATCTATTTTGTACACTTTATTTGAATCCTCTCATTCCGTTTGTCAGCAATTGAAGTTAAATTGTATTGTCAAATTTTTTCACATAGGACCCTGAGCGCCGTTTCCAATGTTTAAATGGCCCATGGAGCATGGAGCATATGGGGGCTCCGAACCAATGGGAGCGGGCCAAAAAAAATATGGGAAGGCCTCTTCAGGGTCCTATGTGAAAAAATTTGGCAATAATAATATGTCTATAATTTTACAGTATTAGGAGCTACGAGGATTATTCAGACAGAAGTCGAAGTTCAATTTTTTAGTCAGCAGTAGGCAGATTTTAACCCTCATTTCAGATTGCTATGAATTCAACATTCAACATCGCATCTCATATCATCCATCTCTACATAGTATCTATCAGTTATCAAACCCTGCAAGTAATAATTATGTGTGTACAGTTTTAGACAGTAAACAACTTTTTCACGGTGCCAAAAGATCTAACAAAAGTACGTTTCATTATCCTATTGACCAGAGTCACCTTTTTTAAGCACCGAGTGAGTTTAACCTCATATATGTATCTTGTTTCTCATCTTCATGGATTTATAAACAAAGTGATCAACATAATATTTTGTACAACATCTTTTAAACTTATTGGAGTCGGAAAAGGTTAAGGCTTGAGGTTATCCGTTGAACCAAAAATTGAATTTTCCCGATTTGCCATTTTATTAATTTTTCTTGGCCATTTATTACCATATATAATATAATACTATATTTAACTATAGCCATTTTTGACCAGTTTTGAACCCTGATACTTACGCTTATAAAGGTTGGCGCTTAACAGCGTTTCCAGCCCTTCAAAAGATATGAAGATTGTTCAATGTCACTACAACTTACCTGTTAGAATAGCGTTAAAATGTTATTTAGTACTTAGCTGAATTAAATGGTTTTGTATTTTGAGAGCTTTATTGATTAATGTTGTTTGGGTATATGTTCTAGAGTCAACAGCAATCGGATTGATATTCTCATACACTGATAGTGTATTACGTATTCGCACGTTGTATAGCTTCAGCCGAAAAATAGTACTGTACTCTATATTCGTTGGTTTAAATATCACTGTAAATTATTAAGCTGTTTGCTGTTATGTCGGCATAATGCATAAAGTTTCTGATTAACGATTAAATATTCACTTCCTTCTGTTTGATAACAGTATTATTGTTTCGCAAAGTTCTGCACCACCAGTACCAGCAATACTGAGGAACTTTTAATAATAATAATAGGTGTACGTGTAGTAATTCCCTATCAGTATCTGCTAGATAGCTTGCGGTACAAGACATACATGTATATGTTTCTATTTATTCTTATTTTACATAAGAAAGTCTTGGGCAGTAAAGAAATATCCACTGAATAGAAAATAAGCATGATTGCCTCCGTCGTTAAAAATTCAAATCAAATACTGTTTGTTTGGTAACCGATATTGTAAAAGCTGTTTTCCGATCCAAAAACGTTTTAGTCGAGTTCCAGCTAGTCCAAGTAGCAGTCACAGCAATTAGTTTAATCGTAAAGATATTTTCGAGTTTGAAAACTAGACAAACATGAGGGTTTGGACAACGTATTTAAAACAATGTTTTGGAAAATCTGTAAGTATACATCCGGTGAATGGTCATGGTCATGAAACTTACGTTAACTTAATTGAGCAAGTGTTCTATTATGGCTCCTTCACTTGCAATACTAACTTTAGAATTTCTCGGAAATCATTTGGCAATGACAGCAAGTACATTTGTGTTGACAATCCCTATTGGCAAAGAGTAAGTCAAAGATTTAATCTATTCGTTTCAACTAGCTAAGACTATTTTTATCGAAAAGTGCATTATTAAAGGCCGTATTCCTAATAAATTATTGGATTTCATACTTTAATTCACAGGCATTGTATTATTTTCTACAAGCTCTGTTATTTTGTAAAACACTGGGAACAATCAAGACTTGCTTCGGGGCTCTTCGAAATGATTCACTTAACGTTCTTGCCTATTTTGATTTTGCAAATGCATTGTGTCTCTGCCTTTACTGTTTTGCATATTCGCATTACAGTTGGTTCGGTAGACGTGACGTCGAGAGGTACATTCAGCTTTTGCAAAGTAGTCCGTTTTATATGAGTCAAAAATCTCCATCCACCAGACTATGGGTAACTTGTAAATTACCAATGGCATAACATGCAAAAATGTAAAATAATGGAAACAATTTTTAATATCCAATTCAATTATGTGAAGGAATTATATTGTATAAATGTTACATACTTTAGACTACAAGAATTTACGTGGGAATCGTGTTCATCTGTCTAATATCCTGGACATTCGGTTCTTTTGGCCTCAGTGCATTTGATTTTGCCGGACTTCCGGAAGCTAGTAGGCAAATGGCGGAGCAAAGCTTTCCAAGTTGTTTCACGACATCGAACGAAAGAACTATATTACAATGGATTCTACAGATCTATCTCGTTGTAGTAGAGTTTTATTATTCGGGAGCGTTGTTATTTGGAGATGTAAATCTAGTTATTACTCTAACAACAACTGTTTTACTGCTCGAGGACTTTTCAGAACAACTTCTTAGTGAACACAAAAGTGATTTGTTGTCAATCCAAGAGGTAATACATTATCATTATACCATCCCTGACTGCTGTTTTATGAAAATGTGCAAATAGTAAAATAATTTTGAATCATAACTCATTTTCTCATAAACTGTGCAGCTCCTGGTATTGTACAACTATCTTAAGGACACGCACAACGCGGCAATGAAGTACAATTTGAGGTGCAGTCCTCTAATTATCGCTTGCTTGTTCACATTCTACCCCATTCATACAGTGGACCTTCTCAATTATGGCTCCGTTAGTTTCTTTAATCGGATCGCCCTTGCTTTTACCGTAGCAGAATTCTACTGGATGCTTAAAATGTCTGCTGATATCCATATTTCGGTAATAGAATTCATTAATCATTATTATTAAATTTACATTTAAACTTAAATTAGATTTATTAAAAAAAGACTGTGTATTTTAGATGAAAAGAATAGCGCGTCAAATTCTTGAAAATTCCAAATTACTTGAATTTTCTGAAGGTCAAATACGGTCCATTCTTTATGACCTCAGTAATAAAGAATTTGGTTTAAAATGTGGACGTTCAATGACGTGTACACCTGGAATGATTGGAGAGGTAAATCATTAGGTGTTCAAAAATAATTTATTTACAGTACTTTGGTTAGCTAAAATATTCTTAACAACGGCTCCGGATATTTTTTGCAGGTTCTACAAATGTGCATCACATTTTCACTGCTCATTATTGTACATAGCGAATAATAGTCTTCATAAGTAATTTATTGCAGGTACCTACTTACATAAAAATTGGTATTTTTAATTCTCCATAGAAAATGCTCATATTTTACAGCTGTATGGTAGTCCAGCTGTTGAAACGATTTCTTTTGGTAATTGGTAAACAAATAAGAAGTACATGCATAGTCTGTTAACGGGTTTGAACTTCAAATAATAATGTTCATTTTCTCTGGGTCAAGACTGGAATACCAAGTCCTTTATTGAAGAAGATTAATTTAATTTATAATTATGTATGTACGTATTGGATTTTCTGGACAAAATTACACCAATAAGCTCTTACGATAATAACTATAACTTCGTATCACTAAACCGTAACTTATAAAGTACTTATGCACTTCCGCTCGTTTAGTATTTTAACGTCGTTGGGCTTAAAATTTCAACTTTACCTAATACATGAAATAAACGTTTTTTACAAGTAGAGTGTTTATGTAGATGTTAACTGTGAACTATTTTGAATGTTGGATTGCCCGTTTCTCGTCAGTAATTTTTTGAATGAAATAATTTAACATTTCAAAGGTAGAACATGCCATTTTCAATTAAAAAGTATTACTTACACTTAAATATATATGGGTTATGCTATTACTTGGTGATTATATATTATTGAAGTAATTGGATCACGGCATTAACTTGGAAAATAGCGTGATATCAAGCCAAATGTAAGCAGTTCTATTGATGATGTATTTAATGTTTTAGATTGCATGCATGAATTATAGAATTTTAATTTCGGTTGAGGTATTCTAGGTTTTTGTTTAAATTCGTTGTGCTCTGCAACGGTTGAGTAGCTTAAAAGTAGTGCTGCTTTTGGATGATAGTATGCATGGTTTGCATGGTTTGAACAACAACGATTCCAGCCATGGCGAACCTTTTCGTGATGAAGTGCAATAACAATGTAACTGAAAAATTCAAAAACGTCGCTCGCGGCCAAACCAAATAATTACATGCTCATTTTTATTACTTTATTAGCTTCTAAATCATACAATACTTTAATGAGATTTTTATTGCCGAGTAGATACCGAGAGCAACTTATATGTCGACATTGATAGTTTTTTTAAACTTAAACCAGCTGAACTAGTTTCTAATTCAGTTTAATGATATCTACTTTTTTAAAGTTTATGGAGCAAAAGTACTGTTCGCAAAAAAAAGGGAAGAACAAAACACTGAGGGTAGAGAAGTAGAGATTAAATAAATCGCTTCCAACACTAAAATGTGTTCCGTAAATTGTTCCCCATGCTTTTCGTATTGTATTTTGAGGATGTTCTCCTACTGAAACAGCATCAATATTTTTACCGTTTGCTAACTGAAAACTTGCTGTCGACAAAAAAATGGATGTTTTACTCAGATTCTGGGCAAAGGATTTTGGCTGACTGCTAACCAGTTGGAAAAATTGTAAATATTCCATTAAGTTTGCTAATTCAAATAAAAGCAATGATTTATGGCTTGTGCGAAAATGCCGTTCGAACACCAGCACTAGCTAGGTATTAAAAACCAAGAGCTTTTCCATTTTTTCGATAAAACCATATGCTATATGGTTGCCAATATTACTGAACTTAATGTTTAATGCCGTCAAAATTCAAAGCCGTTTTATTTTACTTTCTAAGAATTTGACATTTTTTAATGATTGATATTGACTTTGGTTCCTGATTTGGTACTTGCCTACTTTCGAAACTTCTTTGAAAAATTCAAATTGCAACTAGTACACGCGATAGGTTGTCATGACACTTCATTTCTGAGCCCTGGCGCACCCAACGGTTTCAATGAGTATTTCGCTCTCAAATCACTCCATGATTTTCTGTCTTAAATATCTCATGTTATTTCATACATATATTATAGAAATCATTGTTATTTTCTGTATGTTACAGCATTATTTGAAGTGTTTCAGCCCTTTCAGCCAAAAATTATCAAAATTTTCGACTTATCGATGTGAAATCGTTTGGCCTTCGGTGTACAATGAATTACAAGGGTTCGCCATGGCTGGTACTGGCACCGAACTGGAAATCCTCGTCTCGAGGGGGTATTTTAATCTATTATAAAACAAGTTTTGCATAGTCCAACCCTGCACTTGTGCTTTCAATAATTACATTAAATTATGCACTTCCACAAACGTTTGATAGAATAATCTTAAACTTACTGCCGTTCAACGATGTCAATATAATACTTTTGAGCTCCCAAAGGATCTTCAAGGCTTTTTCTAAATCATAAGCACGTAAGACTGGGCGTATGACTTAAACTTTAGTGATCACGCAAAGGAAGGGGTTTGTTTTAGGTATACTTGACTTAATACATTGCTGACAATGACTCCGGCATTTTGAATTTGAGATGTAACTTGCATTTTCGTCTGTGAATAAGCTGCTGTTGAACCAGCAGGCAACTTTGAACTACTACGCTACTAAAACGTCACCTCATGAATGTTTGTTACCTTGCAGGTATTTCCAAAATAATATTCAAAATTGAAACGATTTTATTCGCAACCTTTTTTCTGACCTTCAGTAACATTCGAAGAAATAAAATAGCACTTGGAAATGGAGTAAAACCGAGTATTCCAAGACTATTGATTAAACACGTACAAAATAATGATTACCGTTGTGGCCATCTCCGCGTGTGTGCTTCTTTCCATTCTGCATTTTTCCAGCGGCATCAAAAAAGACGATCCAAACTCAGCGAAAGGATTACAAACCGTTCTGTTTCTCCTTCGTAATTGTCAGTTCGTAATCATGACTGAGCTTTCACCAACACCATTTCATCTGACAAAAATAACGGAACTTCACGTGATTCTCAATAACTTTAGGTCCTCAGTTCAAAATTTCAACGACATGAAAAGAATCCGCCGATGGATTTTTCTGCAACATCAAGAAATCTGCTTCGTGAGAATTTCGATTCCGGCGCTATCTCAAGATAATATAATTAATTTTTCTGAACCGTTCAAGACACCTGAATCAGTTCCGCAGGCTCACAATCATCAACGAGATATGCATATTGTAATGACACATGGGATTTTTTCGGAAATAAAGCCCGGCTACCAAATTAATCAGCTATGCAAGTTCCCCTTAAACTACATTTGGCTTCATTTTACAAGCAGCTCAGATTTGGCCGCACCTTCATTGAATGTGCTAAGGGTGTACCCCCCTCTGTATGGGTCCGAGTTTTTCTTCGAAGAGCTTACTATGGCTAGCAACAGTGAGAGCAGATCTTACACCGAAATTCTAAACCAATTCCAAAAATCCCGTCACAATTTCCACGGAATGTCAGTTAGTACCTCTTACAACATTGGACATGAGATCCCAAAATATATTCGACACTGGACGTTATCTCAATTTCATGCGTACAAGGGCTACAATTACAAATACGGAGACATTAAAATTATGTACATTCTGGCGGACCATTTAAATTTTACACTAAAAGCAGTCCTCAGCGTCAGACAACCCAGGCACGGAAAGTGCTCAACAGGATATATAATGAAAAATGGCCTCCTTGTTCACTTCGACCCTTTGATTCCCAGTGTGATGATGGAAAGAGTGTTTTTCCAATTGTTTTACAGTGTAAGTACGTCTCAAGATGTCCCAGTGTGCTTTCACGTTTTTGTTCAGCCATTTGAGCTGAAAACATGGATTGTGCTCCTCATTATTCTCTTTGTGTTCGTCATATTTTTGAAATGGAGCCTTCACTCGTCGGCAGTTACCCTCGGTGGAGCACTTGAGTTAGCTTTGTTTCCGTTTGTGTGCCAAGTCATACCTTTTGAATCAAGGTCTGGACAAGTTCGTTCCTACACGTTGTGGGTTATGAGCTCGATTTTTGTAAGCACTGTGTTCACAAGTAACATGTCCAGCTTTAGAGTTGTCCCATCGCCAGTTAAAGATTCGCAAAAGTCATTAGATGACCTAATAAGGGATCAGTATCACATTTATGTCGACAATAAAGGCTGGCTACAGGGACTCGCGAATGACATGATCAGCCAACACTCTCAACACTCTTGGACCTCACAGAAGCACCAGCAACTATTTGACTATGCCCTTGATACCGAAACAACATTAAACTATCCTGGTCGTTTTAGACGAGCCTTTGAAAGCGACCGCTTTTGCTTACTTATTCTTCCGCACCTTGGGCCTATTCTTACAGAAAGGGCCTTCAGTCTTTTCCGGCGCCATTCCTTCCTTGGAAGGGAGAAGTTCTTCAACCGTTTCTTGGGATGGAAATTCTGGCTTCCAAACGTGGATATGCCAATCAAAATTTTGCCAAATATTATAAGCAGTGGAATTTTCAACTTGTGGTGGAATTTCAAAATCTTGAGTAGGCAAAGGCAAGCTATCAACGCGATCGATGCTGATTTTAATGAAAAAGTGGAAATTCGAGAAACAAAAGCAGAATCTCTTACACTTGCTCATCCTTTAATTATGTCTGGATTCTATTGTTTTTTCATTGGGATTGGATTAGGAGCCTTGGCTGTAACTGCTGAGAAACTAAATTCACCGGGTTCACGAAAGCGCATGAAGTACTTGCTGGCAGCTTCAAAAGCAAACATAGTAGTATACTTCTATTCCCTACAATTGACAGTTATGAATACATTCCTCAGAAACGGTTTTAGAACTAATTAGTAGAGGGCCTTTTCAGCGTTTTTTTTTGTACAGCGCCAAATATGTAAAGGTCCGTTTCATTTGATGTTTACATTTACACGGTCTGGTTGAGCTCTTAACTTTAACTCTTTTAAAAGACCTTTACATTTAGACTATGGTAACAGTCATCATAACATAAATTAAAAACGATTGGTCATTAAATTATTATATGAAATAGTTTGTAAGCAGTTTTGTAGTTTAACTGCTTGGAAGAAAGAGCTAATTGTAAATCAGTTCTAAAATCTTTAAGTGAAAACATAATATGTACTGCAACCTTACCTACAATAATTTATTAACGACGAAGTTGTGTCTTGGATGGTTTATAAAATTATATTGTATTGTTATATTATGCACACAAAATAGTATTTAGCTGTCGGTGGCCAGATAAACTATTTACATAAAGTGCCTAAAGTGTAGAAATATAAAATTGCGTTACAAAGAAAGAAAGAAGGACTGATTTGAGCAAATTATACTACTTGTGACTGAGAGATTTTGGACGGAGACGGACACCGGATGGATCCGACCGATGGAAAGAAATATTACAACACTATCCGCTACACTGCGCACTAGAAGTTAGAAAGCCATATCATATTTCAATGTTTACATTGGCCATCAGCAATCCAACGAAAAATGCCATGTCTGGGCCTCCTGTTCGGATTTTGTATTCAGAAATTCGGAATTGCCATTGAAAACTATCAACTTGATATTAACAAGGAGAGGGAGAGATACAAGAGTGAAAGAATAGCAGGTTTTTCCTTTTCATGAAAGAGTTCAATGTTTTAAAAAAATAAAAAAGGGACGTGAAACGTGAAATATTAGTGTTACTACGGTTGTTACCCCGGTAGTTTTATTAATTTCTTTTAAGCGGTTCCGCAGGGTAAGTCTAGTATCAAGGTTGCGTTCATTCGGTCTGAATAGCAGTATCTCGTAAGTCTCCGTTTTACTACCCCGGGGGATAATTCCTAGTGACAGTTATTTTTTACTGGGGACTTCGGGAACTAAGTACAAGGTGGGGATGGGGGCGCCCGTAGGTATTGCATTTCTTCACGGAAGGAAGTTAGGTAGTTTCCCTGGGAATAATAATTCGAACGTTTATGAATTTTTAGACCGGGGAATAATACCGGTCGGGGAGTAAAATAGCGATTTACGGTAAATAATTCTTTAATCGGATTAAGTTTTCAAAATCAACAAAACCATTTTTATCCAATCATTTTGTTCAGTTCAACTCATTTCGATATTTCCGACATTCCTTTTTACATGATTTCCATTCGCCTAACAGTCAGTCCTCTGCGCTCTGGTCAGTCTGACTACTCACTCGTCGTAAACTTCGTGCAGGGTAAATCAAAATCAAATGGATGGATAAATTGGCGTCAGGCAATGATTTTCTCATTCGAGATTCGACAGCTGGAACTTGAAATTTGTAAAGGGATAATGTCAATTTCGTACTCCAGAAACGTCTCTGTCTAGCAATTTTATTTCTTCCAGGTGAGGGTCATGTAATTTCTGTCCAGTTTATTCTTATTTCCAAATTCTCAAAATAATTAATTACCATGCTACTTATCTAATAGGGAAAAAGTTGAAATCTAGAATCTTTTCTTATCTAAAGGCAATTTGATAAAGTGAATTGATTAATAAATAGGTGAAATAGCGACGCCCGTCAAGCCCTTTGATCTTTACCGCATCACCTGGAGCCTGGAGGTACACCTCGGTAGGCAAATGAAGGCCAGTAAAAGTAATTTAAACAAATTTATTAAACAGTGGAGATTGGATTGGAAGTAATGAAACTAGAATTTTAAAGCTAATGTTATAATGAATAATCGTTTGTGTGATTTCAATCCTACTCGGAGACAGATTTTCCCAATGCTACTATATCCGAAGATGATAACCTAAAGCCAGACCAAGGGACTCAACCCTTGAGTTGAATCCAACCGAATCACTCTTTTATCTTTGCTAGTTTCCTTGCACGCAAATGAACCGAACCGAACCGACAGTTGGCCGGCTAACCGTATTTAACCATAACTAAGTTTATTTTTTATTGTATTGAAAAGGTTAATATTTAATTACACATTCCACACTTTCTAAGCGTCATTAATAGTTTGCTTTACATCGTGTCGCCGAAAAAGCTGTGATTGCTTATATGGACTGTTACTATTATACTCTTCCTGGTCCTACTCCCATTTTCATTCACTACCTGGATTAAAGACAAGTCAGTGACTTGTCGTTAATCCAGTTAGCGAATGAAAATGGGAGTGGAAGCAGGAAAAAGTATAGTTTGAGGCCAGCGTACACATTTATACGGTTCAGATTTTGGCCAACGGTTCGGCTTGTCTTTAATCCAGTAGCGAATGAAAATGGGAGTGGGAGCAGGAAAAAGTATAGTTTGAGGCCAGCGTACACATTAATACGGTTCAGATTTTGGCCAACCGAACCGAGGGCCTTACCATATTAAAATCGTAAACCTCATGGCGGATGCGGTTTACGATTTTAATATGTTTGCTCACGGCTCACGGTTCGGTTAAGTCGAGCAAACCGAACCGAGTCACTGCTGCAACGGTTCGGTTGTAAAGTAGCTAACCAAACCAGCCGAGCCGTAAGAAACCAAACGTCAGCGGCCACTCCAATGTTTTTATTCCAACCCAGTTTATTTATATTCCTGCAAATAATGCGAATCCACTACATTATAATTAATTACTTGGTTCACTGAAACAAATGCCAGGGCAATATCTAGGTTTCTTGATTTTAGTAAAAAGGGTACTTGCAATTTAATTTTTGTATAAATAATACTGTTGTCCTGTACATCACGCGGGGCGCTTTGTTAAAAATAAAAATAACATTCTCTCTAATTAGAATTGGGAAAGCTGTCTTAAAAGCATCCTTCCAAGCGTTCATTCATCGTGAATGATTTTAATACGTTTATTGTTATTATTTTAGTTCGATATTTTGATGTAATAAATAATAATTACAACGACTTTACTTACCTATGCTGTTCTGCGGGCAGTTCAATACATTTTCAAAAATGGAGTAACACGCACATATGATACACCATTGGAAAGCCCTTAGAGTATATGAATATATTGAAAATGGAAAATATTGTTAAGGTTGAAAGAAAGTGTATTGGCATAGTACTGGGAAATTATATTAGTGTTAAGAATTATAATTTTGCAGCAAAAAGATTGTGTATCACTCCTATAGAAAACAGATTTAAAAAATTATTA